>JAJIBD010006860.1:0-85000 GCA_021461705.1 Cryptotis parvus | reverse complement strand
GTAGTAGAAGTGTTTCAGGCATATGACATTGTAACACCAGTCCCAAGGGATTTCTTGATTAACCCTTTACCCCTTTCTTGCAGAGAACGGGGGGTTCCAAGAGGCGCTTAGAAAGTCCAGGGGCCCCAATGGTAATTCTTGACTCTCAAGGTCTGTAGTTCAAATCCAGGGTCCAAGGACGTGGTCCTATTGGTGCCGTGTGGTCCTGGAGGGATCTGGGCTACACTGGTGGGCCTCCAGGGCTGTGCCAGCGGGGTGAGGAGCACATGATGCCGGGAATCTAACCAGGCTGAGCATGCTCTGTACCTGCACCATCTTCCTGCTCCCTGCTCTGTGTTCCGTACCTGCACCATCTCCCTGCTCCCTGCTCTGTGTTCCGTACCTGCACCATCTCCCTGCTCCCTGCTCTATGTTTTGTACCTGCACCATCTCCCTGCTCCCTGCTCTATGTTCTGTACCTGCACCATCTCAAAACTCTATGCTCTGCACCATCTCCCCGCTCTATGCTTTGTACCTGCACCATCTCCCCGCTCTACACTCTGTACCTGCACCATCTCTCTGCTCTATGTTCTGTACCTTCACCATCTCCAAACTCTATGCTCTGCACCATCTCCCCACTCTATGCTCTATACCTGCACCATCTCCCCACTCTATGCTTTGTACCTGCACCATCTCCCGCTCTGTGCTTTATACCTGCACCATCTCCCTGCTCTACACTCTGTACCTGCACCATCTGCCTGCTCTAAACTCTGTACCTGAACCTCTTCCTGCTCTATGCTCTGTACCATCTCCCTGCTCTACACTCTGTACCTGCACCGTCTTCCTGCTCTGTGCTTTATACCTGCACCATATCCCTGCTCTACGCTGTGTATCTGCACCATCTCCCTGCTCTATGCTCTGTACCTGCACCATCTCCCTGCTCTATGCTCTGTACCTGCACCATCTCCCTGCTCTATGTTCTTTTTTTTTGCTTTTGGGGTCACACCCAGCAATGCTCAGGGGTTACTCCTGGCTCTGCACTCAGGAATTACTCCTGGCGATGCTCGGGGACCATATGGGATGCCAGGGATCGAACCCAGGCCAACACAGGCTGGCCTCGTGCAAGGCAAACACCCTACCCGCTGGGCTATCGCTCCGGCCCCTGCTCTATGCTCTGTACCTGCACCATCTCCCTGCTCTATGCTCTGTACCTGCATCATCTGCCCGCTCTGTGCTCTGTACCTGCACCATCTTCCCGCTCTATGCTCTGAACCTGAACCCTCTCTCCGCTCTATAGCCCTTCAGATCTGTAACCATTTGACCAAAGGATTCTCCTACCCTTTCTCCTGGGTTTTAACGAAAGGAAAGCATTTAAACATAGTATTCAGATCTTTAAACATGGTATTCAAGGCATGAACCATACACACATAATTACCTCGAAATTTGTGATCCAGTATTTATTTGAGTTCTAGGGATGCAGATAAGGCAAATGGCAATAGAAGGGGAGGTAATGCCTCAGCTCGGTCTCCCGAATAAACTCTGAGCACAGGCAATGGTCCCCTCCTGTGTCTCTGAGGGTGCAGCAACAGAAGAGTGTAATACTGGAGTGCCCCAGGGGGCATCAAAGAAGTGAAAGTTTTAAGGTCCCAAATAATATTTGCAGGAACATTTAGCACAGAGGGAAAACAACCGAGCAGTTTCACAACAGAAAGCAAGGTCTGATTCTGTTGGTTAAATGGTCCCATATGTGGTATCTGCCGGGCTGGGAGGCTTGGAATGGGCGGCCCTGGCCAGTGCCAGGACTCTGGGCAAACTGGCTGGGCAGCGAACAAATTGTTCAACCTCACAGAGCCCATGTCTGTCTCTGTCCTGGGGTGATACTGGCACAGGAGAACTATTGGGGTAATATCACCCTCCCTGGTTGGGGAGTGAGGTGTGATTAAACTGAGGCGTGAGCAAGTGCCCTGTGAACCACACAGGCTCTGCGGGTGCCAGCCCACAACTGTCTCCTCGGGACTCAGAGGAAATGCCCGGGAGAGGGTGTGGGGGGGCTGGGTTCTGTGCCCTCTGGCGTGGGCTTTGAAGGGTGGTCTCAGGATTAAATGTTGTGTTTTTTTATCCTCTCCCCTGAGGGTCTGACTTTCCTTACTGCAGAGAAGGGGGTCATTTTGATTTTTGTTCTTTTTGGGTCATGCCCCACGATGATCTGGGGTTACTCCTGGCTCTGCACTTAGAAATTACTCCTGGCGGTGCTGGGGGTGTGTGGGTGGGGTGTCATTTTGATGGGAAGTAAGAAATTGGGAGTTGTTGATCCTGTGGCAGTATCCAGACTCCTCCTTTATGGGGGAGTTGAGGGGAAGGACTCAGAGAGAGAGAGAGACAGAGTGAGACAGAAAAGAGATTGGGAGAATGTCGGTTTGGGTACACAGCATCATTTCTGTCTCAGTCTTCAAACCTGAGCAATGGGAATGAGACTTCAGGGGCTTGCTGGGAGCTCAGAGAGGAGAGAGGCCCTCATAATGGACGCTCAGCACAGCTGTGGAAGGGGCCACCAGTGATAAAATAGAACCAGGACTGCCTTAGGTGCAAATGCCTTGTGAAAAGCGAAAGCGTAAAATAAACCCTATCTTGTTTCGAGGCCCGAGCAGCCTCCCCTTCCACCAGGGACTAGGACACCTCCACACGCAGAAGCAAGTGACCCACAACCGGGCCCCGAGTGAGCTGCTATCTGGATGGAGAAGACGGCAGACAGGCCAGATGTGCTGAAGGCCATCTGGGAGTGCTCCGCAACCACGCGGTTGGCACCTGGACCGCTGCCATGAAGAGCACGGCAAGGCTTGGCATTCTGAGCGTGTTCAGACACCTCTCCACCTGGGCCCAGAGTCAGCGGGAGGGGCAGGATTATTTTTAGCAACATGAAACTTGGGGGCTCCTGGTACCCTCTCATCCTAGCAGGTAGCTGGGTAGGTGTCTGGGGAAAACCATTCCCCAAGGTTGGAGATTGACCGAACCAGATGAAGGGAAGGGAGTCTCACTTCGGGACTCAAAACTGGAGTTTGGCTCAGGTTTTCGCTAAGTTTTGCTGTTTTGCTCCATAAGGCGCGGGTCAGGCAGCCATGCAGGACTTCTGCTCTGTGGTCTCCGCCTCCTCTGCTACAGTTTCCTTCCACCTCCAGGCCTACCAGGCCCACACCCCCTAACTTCACTTCCCTGTCTCCGGAGTGCCTGGTTCCTACTTATTGCAGTGGTCAAGTCAGGGAGTTTGTAGTTTCTCTTGAGGGAATGGACGAGCCATCCCTGACTCCCTCTTACACAGACTCCCCGGTGAGGCTCTTTCCTTTCTAAAGTAGGATCCCTGAACCCCCAACTTTATTTTCCAGGGAGCTCAGAACAATTTCTGGAAGTTCTTAAGCAGAGTGACACCAGGCAGTTTGCACCGCCTGAACTACTTGCACTCCCGTCCTCTGGACAGAGGGTGGGCGGTCAAGACCTGCCCTTTTCTCTCCCGGTCGCAGCTGTGAGCCCTGAGACTCCCTTTTTGCACCCTTGACTGGCGGGGTAAAGGCCCCCTTTTCTCTTCCAGATGTTTCAGCTGAGAATGTGCTGCGTGCCCCAAGTTCATTTTTAATTCACGACATCAGTTTGGGGCCCTGAGCAACTCTAAACAGTCTTCCTCAAAACAAAACACATCACAATTGCATCACAATGCAAGCGAGGAGGCAGCTGCCGGTCCAGAGTGTTGTCCCCTCTCTCCCCAGGGAAGGGACATTTGGAAAACCACTTTTCAGAGGCGACCTCAGGTCCCTTTTGGCAGAGTGACCCCAGCCTGTTTCCGGAGCCAAAACTGGACTCCAAAGTATTTGCTATAAATACAGTGGTTTCAATTAGGACTTGAAAACATTACTTTTAAAACATCCAAAGTAGGAACTTGCAGGGTTTATGCACATATGTATGGAGGGCGATGACAATACACAACAGACATAAGTACAGTGTGAAGTGTATAATAAAACGTGTTAAATAAGTAATAATATAATAATATACTGTAGGAACTAGATGCTAAATACATGTTAAAGAGCATATGATGAAACCACACTTTACTTTATAACACAAAGAAACTATAGATATATTAGATCTAGTTAACATGTATCATGTAAGTAATAGCCCTAGTATCTAATATAAACGCACTTAACAGAATTTCCTCTTCTGTAATACCCAGGCACTGCGGAGTCTCTCCACTCCGTACAGGGGCCAGAGACCAGACACAAAACCAGAACCAGTTTGGGGGGTGCCAATGGGCCAGGAATCCATTCTTGCCCCTTCCCTGATCCCCACTTGGCTGCGGGAGTAAAGGATTTCCAGGGACCAGCTGGGCAGTGGGGAGACTGAGTTCCCAGTTGATTTATTAGCGGTCAGACTCCAGGGCGGGAAATGGGGAGCCACAGATTTCCTAAACGGACTCTAGACCCAGGGCTTCCGCCCAGCACCACCAGCAAGACTGGCGTTGGCGCCGGTCTTGAGGAGTTTAACTCTCCCAGTTCTCAGACTCAAAGTGTTACTTTCCAAACTAGGCGTTTAGAGGCGATTTGGAAAATGAAACGAATCTTTATATGCGGGGCTCGAAAGTTCCAGAAGCCCTTGAAAGCTGCGATTCAAAAGACAGTTAAGGAACCCGCTAAGGGGCTTTGCAAGGAGCCGCTTCAAAGCGAAGTAAGCAGCATTGTTAGAAATTCGATATTAACCTCGCACCTGCAAGCAGGGCAGCTTAATGGTAATTGCTGCGGTTGTTGACTTTTCGTGGGGGGGTGAAGGGGGAGAGACGAGGAAGGGCGCGTTTTCCCCTTTAAAGCTGGACCCTCTTGGGGAGGCCGGGGGGTGGGGGGGTGGGTGCTGTCTCAGTGGCTGGCGTTGGCTTTACTGGCAAACCAAATCACAGTGCATGGGAATTTTTCTCCAGAGCTACCACCCGGACGGCAATCTCAAAATCGATAGTGTCTTTCCGACAGGGATGGCGCAGCGCCTCTCCAGGAAGCCTCAGAACCGCTCGGCCTTCTCCCCGGCCCCGCAGACCCGGCGATCCGGCCTCAGGGGGTCCGAGTCGGCCCGCGGCCCTGTGCGCCGGCGTGCGAGGCGTCTGGCTTTATTTGCAGTGTCTGCAACGCCGCGCGTCGGGTTCTCGTGCCTTCGAGTGCGCCCTTCGCTAGTGTTCGACAAGCCCCTGCCGTCTGCGGGCTCTCACCTCAGTGTCAATATTATCTCAGATGGGCACAATAGAGTGGAATGAAAAGCTAATATTGAACCAATGAGGTCCCTGCCCCTGCCGCCGCGATGCCACGCTTTGTTGATCAGCGCGCTCGGGCGGACGAGCTGCTGCCTGCCGGGTGGATCGCGGGACGGCTGCGGCCGGGTGGATCGCTGGGACGGCTGCGGCCGGGCCTCTGCGGGTCCCCGCCGGGGACTGAGGCTGGAGCACCGGGGAACTCCCAGTGCCCAGAGAGGCCGCCTCGGAAGCCAACCGGTCTTGGGCATCCGGCAGGAACCTGCAGGTCTCCATCCGCTACTGCTGTCGCCAGCTCCTGCCGCCTCCGAGGGCGGGTCACGATGCCGTGGCTGCACAGGGCCGCGGGGAGGCTGGGCGCACGCGGAGGGTGCAAACGGCAAGCATGTACAATTTCGCGTCATTAGGGGACCCCGGAATGTGAGTGTGCGGGAGGAGATGGGGGGTAGGGTGCTGGGAAGCAGATGTGGGCCCCGAACAAGCGAACTTTCCCGCCCGGTGCAGCCCGAAGGCCGAGGCGGCTCTGCGAAGGTCGCCAGGACAGAGACTCCGGGAGAAGAGCTTCATGGGACCTGGGTGAGACAGACCCTCTCCGGAGGTCTCTTCGGAAGCTACAGGCCCCGTCCTCCCCACCCCTGCAGGTCTGTCTGTCCACCCTCGGGTTTCCTAGTAGCTGCAGGCAAAGGTCGCGCGCCAGGCGATTTCCGGGCCCCCGCAGGCGTGCGGGCTACATTTTCGTCCGCGGGCGTGTGGCGGTTGGTGAGCACCCCGGAGGTAGCAGGGTCACCGGGATCGCCCTCCCGGAGCTCCGCCGCCTCAGCTCCGCCTGCGGCACCCGCACTCTCTAGGGACTGTGCGGCTTGTGTCAAACCCGAGGTCTGAGTGCACTGACCGCGTTCCTGGAGAAAGAGCTTAGGTGACGGGGTAAAACGACTGGCGTGGGGATTGTGGATCAGTGGAGTTAAGGCTAAGGGGACATCAGCATGGAGCGACCTCGGGGAGCAAGGAAGTGGCAATCCTCGGGTGGGCGTGGGGGGCCTCTTTTGCCGCCTCTTCTCATTGGCTTGGATGCAGGTGTCTGACCCGGCCAGAGGAGGCGGGGCGGCCTGAGGGCTACTCCAGTGGCAGCCGCTGCATGCCCGTCGCAGGGGCTAGAAGTGCTTTGCATCGCCTCTCAGCCCTGGCCATCTCATCCGGGGAATGGGTAGCTTGACTCTGTCTACAAGAAATTGTGAGGTTCACGGGGATCTTGAGCGTGAGCAAATCTTTTTGTGCACCCCTGATGCTCCTGCAAGAGGAAATATTGGTCTGAGTCTCCCCAAATTCACCCCAGGCTTCCGGAGCTGGAGCGGTCCGAGCACAAGCTTCCTGTCCCCTTCCCTTTGGTGTCCACGACCCCTTTCTATGTCCCAGAGCCCAGAAATGAAAGTGGGGGGGGAGTGCAGGAAGGAGATTTTCAGAAACAATCGCTGGGATTCAACGATCTTTTTGTTTGTTTCGGCTTTTTGGGGTCACACCCGACGATGTTCAGGGTTTACTCCTGGCTCTGCACTCAGGAATTACTCTGGGAGGTGCTGGAGGACCATATGGGATGCTGGGATCTAACCCAGGTCAGCGCGTGCAAGGCAAATGCCTTCCCTGCTGTGCTATCCCTCTGGCCCCGGTCTTTCTTTAAAGTCTTTCTTTAAACAATCTTTAAAGGACAGAAGCCCAGCATAGAGCCTCTGTGTCACCCTGGTCCGCCTGGGAAGCACCAGGCAATCAGAAGCACACTTTGGGTGAAAGTCTGGGGACAGTACAACAAGCTCATCCGCTGGGAGGCCCTGGTCCCCCTGCCCCAATCTGTGTCAGGGGATCAGTTCCTCCACCCCCCCTTGCTTGTTGCCACTTGAAGGCCAGCAAAGCGGGAGTGAGCAGCTCTCAGCTCTTTCCTTGCTGGCAGCAGGGACAGCCTACGCTGAGACGCTGCCGCCTTTTCACGTGCCCAGGGGCTGACAACTCAGCCGGTCAGGCCTGGGTCGGTGCTGAGTTCCTCCTGCCTGGGAAAGGTTTGCAGAGACCCAGAGGCCCTCAGGCTTCTGTTACTTGCAAGCCACGGGTGGGAGGGCACAGAGTGGGAACAGGGCCCTGCTTGTGTCCAGGTGGACGTTTTGTTCCGCTCCGCGACCCCAGAAGCCTCCCGGATTTCCAGCGGCAGGATTCTCCGGGAAGGGGTTCAGTTGCGCCTGGACTGATGGGATGCGCGGGCCGGTCACAGGGGGCCACCGCGGCAGCCCAAGGGCCAGAATATCTTTCATCACCTCCGCAATCATAAGCGAGAGCGCAATCCCGGGGCTTCTGGGCCTGCCGCGAGGGGGGCGTGGAGCGGAAAACCACAGCCAAGAGTCCAGCTCCTTCACTGCCCATTCGGGGCGGGCCAGCGCCGGGCAGCACGGATTGGTGGCGGAATATCAGCCCTCCGTGGCCATGACGCGCGGCTCGGTCGTGTCGGCCTTTTGGAAGAAGCCGCTGTCCACCCCTTATGCCCTCAGTCCCTGCGTCCTCCCAGTGGCTCTGGAATTTGAGCCTGGCTGGAGAACTCCGAAGGAGAAAAACTTTCCTGTGGCCCTCTCTTTCCTTCCCTCCCTTTCCTGGGCCCTGGCAGGACCTGGGCGGTGAGGCGCAACCCCAGCGCTCCCGGGCTCACGGGCTCCGGGGCTGCGCGGAGACGCCGCCTGCGCCCGGCCCTCGCCACTAGGCGCCGCTGCGCGTCGCCGATCAGGGCCGGCCGCCGCCAGCGCCTCTGCGGAGGCCAGAGAGGGGTTTTCCTTAAGGACAACATTTGCACTGAGTCTGAAAGGTAGTTATTTTCTACATTGCCCCTGGCCCCCCGCCCCCACCGACCTACGCCTTCCCAGGGTCCGGTAACGCGGCATCTCAGTGGGTCGGAAGATTTTCTTCCCCAGGGCCCCGGAGGGCTTCATCCAGCCCCAAGCTTGGGACCCGCGTTAAAGCTCGTTTTTCTCCGACTTCCGCGCTGCTCGGCCGGCGGGCGTAGAACACCAGCTCCCGGGCCCGCTCGCAGACAAGATCCGAAACTGCCGCGACCTAGATACGGCCTCGGCCCGCGGGTGGGCAAGACCGCACCAACCCGTGACCTGCCTAACCCTGACTTTATTTAAGGGCCGGTCCGGACGCCCAGGACTTTCTCCTCCCAACGACTCCGAAAATTCCGATGTTTGCTTCTCGCCCAGGCGGCGCAGGGAGGTCCCCAGTTTTTGCACAACCCTATGGCGAGGCAGTAATAAGAAGGCGCTGTTGTTTGCATCTCCAAAAGGAGGGCTCGGTGTGAATGCGCAGCCGGCTCTGGGAGACACTCCCCTCCCTCCAATAGTCTCTCTTTGCTGCCTTCCACTCCTGAACTCCTGATCCCAACAGCTCCCCTGGGAAGTTAGGGGGTACAGGGGCTGGGCTTCTTCCTGGCAGGAGTGTAAGGCTGGCAATAACTATTTGCACAATTTATCCTTTGGTCCCGCAAAAACAGCGCCAGAGTAGGGGAGGGGGGTAACAGCAGCGGCCTCATGAACAAGAGGTGACTTTCCCCTAGCTCAAGATGTCCTGCACAGTCAGCGCCTGCTGGACTTAAGCTCTCTGAGCAAGGACCAAGCGACTATTATTGATCCCCCGTTTACAGAAGACAAGACAGAGGCACAGGATGCCAGGGAACCAAAGTCACTGCCTGATAAATAAAACCGGGGGAGTTTTAAGCTATAACGTACACACGGTAAAATCGGTACTGCCTGCCTGTAGCTCCCTGCCTGGGGAAGGGCACGCAGAGTGCTCAGCACCACCACAGACCGGAAGTGGAAGGTTCCAGCTGTCCCACCGGCCCACTCCTGTCCTCCTCGGCCTCCCAGGCAGCACCGGACAGCATTTTACCCACTCCAAGATGGAGGCCGGGAGAGATTTGCAGTGTCACCTAATATCTCTCCGCCAGGAAATGTCCTTGGAGATTAGGAACCTCCCTCAGTCTTGCCTCTGCTGGAAGCCAGTTCCCGCATCTCTACAGCCCCACCCGCGGTCACTTCGCTCCTGGGGAGGTGGTGTGGACCTCTGGCTCTAAGAAACCCCACAAATCACCTCCTTTCTCTCTCCTTACATGGCACCATAGTGGGGGCTTCCGGGGCAGAGAAGGAACAAAGAGGGGCCACGTTTTGCAGGTAAATAAGTGGCAGTCATGTGGTCTGAGAAGCAGGGGCAAGAGAGGCGACTGGAGGTCTGAGTTGGGACCAGGGTGCCCAGTGGCCGGCCAGCTGCCCTCCTCTCCGGTTAATGAGTTACCCTCCTAGTTAATTCCCCAACATGCAGGACAGCCTAGCGGCTCAACCCTTCCCTAGCTCCTCCGGTCCAGGGTGCATGAATTAGCATAGATTACCGGGCTCCCAGGGGGCACCAGGCTGGACTCCTCCTATGGCCCCCCAAACTGGTTTCTCTCTCTTGGGGACTGAGCTAGGCTGGGGCCTGAGTGTGCCTGACCAGTGGAGCTGGCAGGGGGCATGGGCACCTACCCCTGGCGCCTCTGTGGGCCACACCTGGCTCTCCCTGGGCCCTGAGGGAGCACTCCAGTGAGGCCCTGTCCCAAACATCCCAGTCCCAGGGCAGAGCAGACTGGCCTCGAGGGTCTCTCACTTCCTCTGGACGTCCAGGCCAAAGAGAAGTACTTAAGAGGGGAGAATCTGCTGTTCGGTCTGAATCGCTGTTGCTCTGGTACTGTCAGGGCTACTCCCAACTCAGTGCTGGGCAGTGGAGGGCAAAGGCTGGGGGTGGAGGGTGGTGGGGGATTCATCCTTCTTAGTGGCTCTGGGGCTGGGGGCTGGTGGTGGACTAAGAGGTGCCAGGAGGGCCCCTGCGCCCCAGCCCTTTAAGCCCAGAGAGTTTTCAAAGAGGGAAACTCACTAGGGCCTCCCGTTGACTGACCCCCAATGTCCTCCAGGTCACTCACCCTCAAATCCCTTTCTGTAATCACAAATACCAGCCTGGCAATGAAGCCACCCAGAGAGGCTGTGTGTGAGCACCCCAGATCTCATGCCCACTTTGGAGTGGGCAGTGGGGAGCCTGCCCTCCAGCCCTCCTGATAACCGCCCACGGAGACCCCCTTGACCTCGGCCTTCAGAATGGGGGGGCTAAAGCTGGCTGCAAATTTCCAGCTGGCCTTGGAAATGGAGGGCTACCGACTGACCCCTTCAGGTCAACCTTAGGCTCCCTACCTGGCTCAATCCAAAGACCCCCTCCCCCCACCCCCCACCGTCCCCCACTTTCCAGTGGCATCAGAGACCCTGATCTGTTCTTACTGGGACTTGTGGCCTCACATCCCAGTTGAGAACCAACTCCGGCAATCAGGGGTCTTTGAGCTGGAGGTTCCGATGTCAGGGTAGTAGATCTTTAGGACCAGCCTGTCCCAAGAGCTCGATCCCTGATCACTAGCCTGTATTCATAGGCCTGAGGAAGAGAAAGAACCCACAAAAGCAAAGCTGTAAGAGTCCACTAAGGAAAGGACCTGGGCCTGGCCACCTGGTATCAGCAGGCTCCTGGGGGGGGGGGCGGGGGGCAAATCCAAGGACTAAACATCAGTGTGTATCCTGGGAAGGCTAGAATAGTTCAGTGTGTATCCTGGGAAGGCTGGGATAGCTCAGTGTGCATCCTGGGAAGGCTGGGATAGCTCAGTGTGTATCCTGGGAAGGCTGGGATAGTTCAGTGTGTATCCTGGGAAGGCTGGGGTAGTTCAGTGTGCATCCTGGGAAGACCGGGGTAGTTCAGTGTGCATCCTGGGAAGGCCGGTAGCGAAACCAAGCTCCGTGGGCTCCCCGAAGGCCGGACCCGACAACCCCAGAAAACACAGACTTATTTTCCCTCCTATCAAACCCCAAAAGAGGTTTGTGTACTCCGACCCCTGACAGCTGGATCCCTGAAATAGGTTGGGAAATGGACAGGAACAGAAATCCATCCAGATGAAATCAGGGGTGGGGGAGGAGGAGGGCTGAGGAGGCCCCAAGCCTGAAGAAAGAGTTGGGGAGGCCCAGGGACGGCCTAAAGCCCAGTGGACACGAGCCTGGTGGCTTTGACCACTCGCTTCTCTGCCTCCTCACTCCTGACTTTTCCTGCGTCTCAAGAGACCTAGTCACCAAACAGGCATTTCCTGGTCTTTAAGAGAAGTGACAGGGGCCTAGAGGAATAGATTTAAAGGACATCAGAATTTTTTAATCATTAATTGTAAACCTGTAAAATACCTGCTGGTACTTCACTTTAGAAGAATGTAATTGGCAAAAAAAAAAAAAAGACAGGAAAAAAAGAGGCGGCTGATGAATAGATAATAGACCCTTAACCACCAATAAACAGAGCGCAGCGCCAGCAGCCTGGGATGTGATCATAATTATGCCGCTGCGTGAGCCAATGGGGATGAGGGAACGCGGCCCTAAAATCATCCCAAAACCGAAGGCGAGCTTGAAAATGCGGACACGGTCCGGGAGCGGAGACACGATCTGTCTGTCCTTCCCAGTTTCCAGCCCTGGGTTGGTACAGCAACCCACGCCTAGGACGACAGATGGCAGGATAATAATAGCAATAATAACAACAACGATAACAGCAATAATAATAACAACGACGACGCCACCAGTAAAAAGTCATAATGACGAGCGAAAGCTAATAGCAGCACCACGTCCGTTACTCCCTTGACCTCAGGCTCCCCGTCCGTCGCCCCAGCCCCAGATATTTCGGAAAAGAACATTTTGGGGGAAGAAGCAGAACACGCTTCCAATGCAAGAAAAGGCGAGAGCCCCTCTGGGGAGAAAGGGCGCGAGCTGAAGCCCCCAGCCCCGGGCCGAGGTCGACAGACCTCCCGTGTCAATTTGCAAGTGAACGCGCGGGAGTGCAGAGACCTGGGAGCCCGAGGCGTGGCGCAGTTGGAGGACCCCCGCCCCGCACCGGGCTCCCTCCTCTCCTCGCACGCCGCGAGCGCCGTTAGTTCTGACCCCGACCCAGCCCGGCCACTTACCCTCGCGCGGCTCCCAGCTCCCCCGACGTCGGACCGCGGGGGTCGGCTGCGGCGGCGACGGCTGCGCGTCTGTCGGTCCTAGCGGCTAAGGTGCAGCCGGCTCGAGGTCCCAGGGGCGCTGCAGAGGCGGCGCGGGCCGGGGCTCAGCGGGGACAGGGCCAGGGGGTGTCCGGGAGCGAGTGGTGGAGCCAGGGAAGGTGGCGGAGGGGAGGAGGTGGGGAAAAGAGGAGGAGGAGGGGGCGAAAGGGGAGGAAGAGGAGGAGGAGGAGGCGAAGAAGAGAGGAGGCAGCTACAGGACTAGGAGGCGGCGAGGAAGCAGAGAAGCGGCGGCGGGCGCGGCGGGAACCGGGGAGCGAGGCGCGCGCGGCGGAAGCGCGGCCCAGACGGCGGCGCCGACTCCGTTCCACTCTCGGCGCGGATCCAGGCCTCCGGGTTCCCAGGCGCTCGCCTCCCTCTGACGCACTTTAAAGAGTCTCCCCCCTTCCACCTCAGGGCGAGTAATAGCGACCAATCATCAAGCCATTTACCAGGCTTCGGAGGAAGCTGTTTATGTGATCCCCGCACTAATTAGGCTCATGAACTAACAAATCGTTTGCACAACTTGTGAAGAAGCGAACACTTCCATGGATTGTCCTTGGACTTAGGGCGCCCTGCCCGCCTTTTGCAGAGGAGAGAAAACTTTTTTTTTTTGCCTCCCCCGAGAAACTTTCCCCCCTCCCCTCCTCCCAGCCTCTAACTCCGATCCCCCACCCCACCCCCCCCACGCCATCACGCCAAAAAAAAAATACCCCAATCCACGCCTGCAAATTCTTCTGGAAGGATTTTTCCCCCTCTCTCCAGGTTGGGCGCGTTTGGAGCAAAGAGTCGGGCTCCTCGGCGTCGCCGCTCCCTTCCCCTCCCCCTCCTTTCCTTTTTTCCTCTCCTTTCCTTTCTTTCTTCCTTCCTCCCCCACCCCACCCCCACCCCACAAGTCCCCGATTCTCGGCGGTCCTCGGCGCGGGCAGCGGGCGGCGGAGGTAGCGCGCCGCGGTCGCCGGGAGCCGGGAGCCGGGAGCCCCCGGACGCCCGCGCCTCGGCGCACCATGTTCCAGCCGGCGCCCAAGCGCTGCTTCACCATCGAGTCGCTGGTGGCCAAGGACAGTCCCCTGCCCGCGTCGCGCTCGGAGGACCCCATCCGTCCCGCGGCGCTCAGCTACGCCAACTCCAGCCCCATAAACCCGTTCCTCAACGGCTTCCACTCGGCCGCCGCCGCCGCCGCCGCCGGCAGGGGCGTCTACTCCAACCCGGACTTGGTGTTCGCCGAGGCGGTCTCGCACCCGCCCAACCCCGCCGTGCCGGTGCACCCGGTGCCGCCGCCGCACGCCCTGGCCGCCCACCCCTTGCCCTCCTCGCACTCGCCACACCCCCTCTTCGCCTCGCAGCAGCGGGACCCGTCCACCTTCTACCCCTGGCTCATCCACCGCTACCGATATCTGGGCCACCGCTTCCAAGGTACGTGCCACGTCGCGGGGCTGCGCGCCCGATCCCGCACTGACCCCCGGCCTGCTCGGGACGCGCGCCCGGAGAGGCCTGCGCGGGGCCGGCCTTCGGCTCGGAGATCGCCGGCTGCTGCGGAAACGCGGCGGCGAGGGGCCGTAGGGGCCGCCGGGTCCCGGGTCCGGGGGTCCCGCCGCTGCGATCTGGGGGTGTGGGGGGCAGGCCTGCAGGCCCTTGACCCTTGGCAGAGCGATGCGGCTGCTTAGAGCAGTTGTCCTCGAGTGCTCTGCGTGGAGCGGCTGGCCGGGACCCTCTGGGCTGCGTGCAGGTCGCCTCCGAGGCTCGGAGCTCGCGGGACCCCCAGCTTTTGCATCTGCGCCCGGAAGCCCACCCCGTCGTGACTTGGCGGGGCGCGCGGGACCGGGCTGCCAGGTTCGCCTTCCCCAGCGTCCGATCCCGTTCGCCGCGCACTCGGCTCGCCCTCCGCACGCCCGCCGCTTCCCTGGAGTCCGACCCTCTTAGGGCGGCGCGGGGAACCTTGGGCCTCCGCACCACAGTCGTTTGCTGCTTTTCTCGTTTGCGGGCCCGAGAGAGGCGCGAAGGCGCCCGGTGGAAGCGTCCGGGGCTCTGGGGCTCTCGCTGCTCTCGGAAGGGTCTGCTGAAACCGGGCGCCGACAGGCCGCGGCAGGGAGGCAGTTTCGGTCTGGGTTTGTTTTGGTTTTTGATTTTTCTTGTTGCTGTCGTTGTAAAAGAAATGAAGTGGTCCGGGAGACGGGCTGCATTGGGGGTAGATTGTTTGGGTGTTATTTCCTTGCCATTAAAAAACAACAGCCACAATAACAACGTGTTTGTTTACTTCTCCGGGTAGGGGTGGGAGGAAAGTTAAAACTCCAGGAAAGGGGGGCGCCTAGGGATTTTGGCGACCGGGATCGGGAAGGGACCTCAGTCCGCCCCGCGGCAGCCGATCAATACTCCGCGGCTAGTCCGATGCTTAACCCTTGGCTTTCCTGCTGGAACGCGGAAATGCCCCCCTTCCCCCACTATTTAAAACAAAAACAAAACCAAACCCCAAACAACCTTTCACCCTTATTCCGGGTTCAGATTGGTCTCCATTCCTTCCTGAACTGCCGGCTTGTTTTCCTTGGGGTTTCGGGGGGGCAATTCATTTCCCACTCATAACGACTGAACTCCAAACCCGGGGCCTTTGCCCGCAAAATTTGGGGGCTCTTGCCCCCTCCCCCATTCTCTGCCAGCCACGTTCTGGGGCCCCACTGCAGGCTGGAGAGCCGGGATCTTCCGGGTCGCGGGCGGTTCCATTGGGTGCCGGCGCGCGGGGCACGGCTCGTTCTCTGGAGCGGGGCAGCGGGTTGCCAGGCCACGGAGCCGGCAGCGGCAGAAGCTCGCGCACCCCTGGGCGGAATCACTCTTGGGCGAGATTTCAGTCCGGCAGGGCTGCAAACACAGCCTTGCAGCTCCCCTTCCCCGAGCGGAAAGGCAGTTTTAAAATAAGTGCCCCCACCCCCCAATACCCCCGCCTCTCCCTCCAGGGTCAAAGTTCCCTCAGAGGTGAGAAAGCAGAGACGACCGTTTCTCTGTCCAAGGCCCCCCATCCCAGCGGCCTCTGCCGCCCCCTCCTCGGCGAGGGAGCCTGGGAGGCGCCCAGGCAGCTGAGTCTGCCAAGGACGGAGCCCGGTGGTGGGAATCGCAGGGGTCGCGGGTGGGAGAGACACATGGACAAGCTGATGGTCGGGGCCTGGCGTCTGCATTCGTGACCCTGCCGACCGCCTTGGTGGGGCCGTTGGCCCCGACGGGCTGATAGGAGCACGTATGCCGAGGCCTGGAGCGCACGCCCAGACAGCCCGGCTCGGGAGAAGCGCGCTGCCCGGGCGGCCAGGGCGGCCCTCAGCTAACGGGACTTCTGCTGTGTCCCCGCAGGGAACGACACAAGTCCCGAGAGCTTCCTTTGCACAACGCTCTGGCCCGAAAGCCGAAGCGGATCCGAACGGCCTTTTCCCCATCCCAGCTTCTGAGGCTGGAACACGCCTTTGAGAAGAACCACTACGTGGTGGGCGCCGAGCGGAAGCAGCTGGCGCACAGTCTCAGCCTCACGGAAACTCAGGTGAGCAGGACTCGGAGCGGCGTCTCCAGCCCCAAGCTCTGGACTCCAGCGCTGGCACAGCTGCGTGACACCCAGAGCGGGCCTTATGCGCTGAGCCGGGCGGCAGGTCCCGCGCGTGGGTTCAGGATGTGTATTTCCAGGTGCGCGGGTCCCTGGAAGTGTAAGACCAGACCCATCCCTGGCTCTGGAAGGCCAGGCCCAGCAACTTTCTCTGCCTGGCCACAATAACTTCTGGTTCGGACTTTTCTGCGCTTTCTGTGAGACTTGCCCTGAGAAATGTGGCCGCCCCGCAGCGATCCAGAAAGAGGAGAGCAAGCGGGGTGTCAGGAGTGCGGGTGTGGGGTGCGGTAGGGGACTGGAGGCTGCACCACCACGCTGGGAGTGGGTTCAGGAAGAATTCTGTGCCTCCACCCCGGCCTACTCAGACAGCTCCAGTTAGTCCCCTCAGGGGATCCGAAAAGGCCTGCCACCGTGGGTGCGTCTTTACATCAGGGAAACGGAGCTGTGCAGGACGCTGCTTAAGGTGGCGGTGGTTGGTGGGTAAGGGGGGCAGAGCCCCGAGCGCTGCAGGGTCCCTAGGCCGGCTGGCTCAGGCCGACCTCGGGCGGGGAGGGGGTTCAGGGCTACAGTTGATGCTACTGTACGCGGAGCCGCAGGGCGGGGTCAGAGTTCTCGGCGAACTGTAGCGCTTTCGGGCAGATTAAGTTGTAACACTTTTTCTGGGAGGCGCGTAGAGGTCGAGGGCTTTTGTTTTAAGACGTCCCCCTCGGACAAAACCGCCGAGTGCCTCGCGGGTTGGTGCGGGGCCCGTCAGCAGGCGCGGCCCGGCTGATTTCTCCTGGATGGCCGAGGCGGCCGTCTTTGTCCGCCTCGCTGCCCACGCTGCCTGCAGCCTTTGTGTGCGTGTCAAGCTCCGAGCTCACCGACGCGCGCCTTGGGCGAGCGCCGGGGAGAAGTGAACCGTCCTCCCCCTCAATTAGCAAACTCAAAGCAAATTAAACTCAGCCGTGTGCTCCAGCTCGGCTTTTTCATGGGGCACTTTGGGGGACTGGGGCAATGGGGAGTTTAGAAAGCCGGGCCGGGGGCTGGCCATCGCAAAGGAGGGGTTGGAGCAGACCACAGGGGTCTTTGGGGGGCTGCTGTCAGAGACAGTTCAGGCGCGGGGGGTCTGGGAGGTGCAGTGACTTTCATTTCTGTCGCCCTCATCTCCTGGGGGCGGGGGGGGGTATTTGGAGCAGTTTTACTGCTTGGTTGGGGCAAGGGGTCTCTCACCCTAGCTTCCCCCAAAAGGGAGATCAGCATTGCCGCTGGGACCTGCCTCTCTCTCCTTCTCTCCGACCCTCTAGAAAAGGATCTGGGGAGGCCTGGCTGTTGGCTCCTCCCTGAAGGGAAGTGAAGGGACCACCGAGGAGTTTGGCCAGGGCTGGCCAGGGCTGGTTAGCCCCAAGAACTTAGGGAACTAGGAGGAAAACAAGCTTCTGCTCCGATCTCCGTCAGCCTTCAGCTTCCCCTTCCCTTTGATCCCACCGCCATTCCCAGCTTTCACTTTTGAGCCCCCTTTTCCTTGCAGAGAAGGTGGAGCTGGCTTGACCCCTAGGCGCTCCTTCCACCTCCCAGCTTTCCCCAAAGCCACTTCTCACTGGCTGCAGTTCACCTGCACCGGTCCTGGGTGGGGGAAGCCATGCAGGTCTCCTCCGGCAGGCTCCGCAGAGCAGGCGCTATATTTAGGTCACTCTACCAAACACAGCAGAAAATAGAAAGAACACGGGCTTGCAAGGAGCCATGGAGGCCCAGGGAGGTCTGTGCCACCCTGGATGGGTCAGGGGTTTCTGACACATCTTTGAACATTTTCTCCATTTGTATTATTTTTTGGTCCTGGTTGCCTGTTTGTTTGGGTTTTGGTCAGAATTTTGCTCACAGTGGGATGTGGGCAGGGAGAGGCACCAGGCTTCCCACTGAGGGGTGGTCACAGGGCGCCCCCCCCCCCCCCAACCCGCCGCAGGGAGGCAGGACTCAGGGTTTCAGCTCCGGTGTGGACCAAGCAAAGGAGGAAGAGAGTGCGGGGTGCCGGGGGAGGAACTAACCACTCCATTTGCCGCTTGCCCACAGGTAAAAGTATGGTTTCAGAACCGAAGGACAAAGTTCAAAAGACAGAAGCTGGAGGAAGAGGGTTCAGATTCTCAACAAAAGAAAAAAAGGGACACACCACATTAACCGGTGGAGGATCGCCACCAAGCAGGCGAGTCCCGAGGAAATAGATGTGACCTCAGATGATTAAACACACAAACGGGACTCCACAGGCGCGGACACCACAGAAGCAAAACAGAACGAGAGAGGAGGAGAAACAAAAATAACAAACTTCCAAAACCAAACCAAACCGCAACACACAGTTCACCGAGGAGAGAGAGGGAGTGAGAGCGACGGCAGCGGCAGAGGCTTGGGACAGCGAGGGCGGCGCGAGGACACTGTATCGACCCGATCCGAGGCCGCGTGCACTGAGACGGCAGAGGTCAGAGGCGGCTCCTTGATCAGCGCAACCCTTGTCTAAAGAGGCAGCGAGCGAGTGAGTGTGAGAGAGAGAGGAGCAGAGGACGAGAGAGTGAGCGAGAAGAGTCTGAGAGAGCGAGCTAGGAGTGCATGTGTGTGAGAGAGAGGGGACAGACAGAGAGACAGAGACCCCTATGTGGCCTAGGGCTTTCTGACAAGGGGAGCTGTCAGTCAAACACCAAACCAGCGAGAGACAAGATGGTTGGCAGGCATTTCGTTTTTCGCAGTCCGATTTTTTCAAAAAAGAAAAAAATGATAATCACACACACACACACACACACACACCTAACCAGGCACAGGACTTTTTTACTTTGCACTTTGCAGTGTCCCCCTCCACCCCACCCATGTTTAAAAGTAATTAGTGATAATAACAATCGAAATTCCATAGCCAGCCCCACCCCACACCTGTTCAAAAACTTGAATTGCATGTAGCAGTTGTTGGGTGAATGGTGTCGAAAGACAGAAAATGAATCGTAATTTTCTTTTCTTCTCAAAGACAGGTTCTGTGTGCCTTTTATTTGGGTTATTATTTTTTTCGAGAACTGTGCAGTCTGTAAACACTTTTGATACCTTCTGATGTCAAAGTGATCGTGAAATCTAAGTGAAGTAGGCTCCCCTGAGTGGTCCTAGGACTGACGTGGGGAGCAGGATGGGGCTGGGTGGGGAGGGCGCCCAGGAGGAGTCAGGACTTGTGCTGGAAAAAAACACAACAACAAACTAAATTAACTGTATTTCTTGGACATTCCCTTTCCCAACATCCTGGGGCGTAAAACCATAAGGTAAAATTTCTCCCTTTTATTGGTTGGAGCTATTGGCTGAGTTCAACCATTCACTGGCAAGGCCATTCCAAACTTAAATCTACTGCAGAAACTGACGGACTGTAGTTAGCGGGGATGATGTGTTGTGTGGCTAAGGACTTGGGCAGCGCGTTTTCAAGCACTGAGTTTCTATTCCAAGATCATAGACTTACTAAAGAGAGCGACAAATGCTTCCTTAATGTCTTCTATACAGAATGTAAATATTTTTGTGTTTTGTGTTAATTTGTTAGAATTCTAACACACTATATACTTCCAAGAAGTATGTCAATGTCAATATTTTGTCAATAAAGATTTATCAATATGCCCTCAGAGTAGTTGTCTTGGGAAATCAAAGTGAACATTTTCAAGAAAAGATATATTTCTCATTTAAGAGTGATCTTCCCCACACCATGGGCTCAAGAAACCGGGTCCGACCTGGGAGAGCCATCAGACGATGGGTGCTTGGGCATTTCTCTCGAGTGTAGAAAGAGAGCTTTGGGCCAGTGGAGCCTCTCACAAGAGGGACGGATGGAAACTTCCTCAGGGAGAACTTTGCCCATTTCGGGGCGTCCTGAGGAGTTCAGTTTGACTTTCAGGTTCAAAATGCTTCTCTTAACTTCTAGTTTTTGTTTAAAAAATCTAGATATAGTGTTACATTTCCCCCCTGCCCCCTCCATGGGAAAAGACACTTAGGAGAACCAGAATGGAGACACTTAAATATTTTTTTTACTTCAGACCTCAAAGAGCCAGTCTGTCTTTGGTTCTTTCCACCTTTGTTCATGGACTCCCTTCCCTTTCCCTTTCCTCCCTCGCTCCCTCTTTTCTTCCTACTTTTCTTCCTCCCTCCCTTCCTTCCTCCCTCCCATCCTTCCTCCCTCCTTCCCTCTCTTCCTTCCTTCCTTCCTTCCTTCCTTCCTTCCTCCTTCCCTCCCTTCCTCCCTCCCTCCCTCCCTTCCTTCCTTCCTTCCTTCCTTCCTTCCTTCCTTCCTTCCTTCCTTCCTTCCTTCCTTCCTTCCTTCCTTCCTTCCTTCCTTCCTTCCTCCCTCCCTCCCTCCCTTCCTTTTCCCCTTCCTCCCTTCCTCTCTCTGGCCCCTGATACTGGAGGTGATGAGACAGCAGAGGCCTCAGCTGCCTTATAAGGGAAGCACTTGGAGAAACCTTCAACTCTGAATTTTAACATTAAAGAAAAGTTGTGACTAGTCTTGGAGGAAACTTAGCTCCCCCTCCCTCTGGGGGTACGAGGTTGTTTTTGCATGCTTCATTTGCTTCTTATCCTGATAGGCTGCATTAATCAGTTTTATTTCCATTGATAGAGAAACCTCGTCTGTTCAGTTCGAGCTACAAAGCGTCCTGCAGGCTTTTGTGAAAGTGCAAATCAGTTTAAGCAATTATCATACCAGGAATATGAAGGGGAAAGAGGAGGCCTTGCCCAGTGGTCTCCTTTAATCTCTTAATCCACAGATCCAGGGGGCTGCCTGGACATAATTTAGGACAATCTCCCCACCCTTTACACTGTGATAAGGCCAAGTTACAATGCTGGGCAAAAAATACAAGCTTTGTTAACATCCTGCCTTGAAAAGTTAAGATTAGACATTCTGTGCACGTGTGGAAACTATAGGGCACTATGGAAATTTTTTCTTTCTTTTTTCCTCCTCTCCTAAAGTAGAATCCAATCTTGGTATCCCCTCCCACTCAAACCTTATAGGGTCTCTTTTCTCCCCCCTATGTTTTTCATTTTTAATTGTTTTGGACTGTCCTGGCCTTATTCATGGTGCTTCCCCGTTTGGCTTCTAGGGTCGTGTGTGAGTTATGGGAGAGACTAGGCTCCAGGGAATGTTGGGGCGAGGAGGCACCCCAGGATACCCAGGCTGCCTGTTGAGGGCACAGGTGCTGTTGGGGGTATCCTGGAAACTCGAGTGGCCCTTGTGACCAGCCGCAGACAGGTGTCCCTGCAGTCTCTGGGTAGACTTTTGTGGCGCTCCCTCAAATGGCAAGTTTCGCTTTTTCTTCCCCAAAGCCAAACTTACCTCCAACTCAGATACTGACTTGTTAAAATTCAGACAGGCTTTTCCAAAATAAAAAGAACAGTTCCTTTCCAACTTTACAAAAACGTTGATTTCTATAAGGACATGAAATATTCTATTTTTCAGTAGCAAAGAAAAAATGGGGAGGGCAATGAACATTTTTGGGGTAAAAGTCCTATGTAGTGTAACAGCAATAAAATCATCAGAGAATACTATTAGCTTTGGGAAAAAACCTAAAAGCTTTATTACAAACCAAGCTTTGAAAATAGGGGATTAGACGGCTGAAAGGGTCCCACAATGGTAAGAAGAAAAGGTTTCATGCTAATGAGGTTAATGCCCTTTGTATCTGGGGCGTCCACATCTTCATTACGCGCTATCTCCGGCTGCACCGCGCGGCTCAGAGAGCCGCAATCCACTCCAATGCCCCCTTCCTGGCCCAAAGAAGGATTTGATAGCAGCTCTGTTCAAACTAGATAATTATATCTTTTCAAGTCGGAATTAAGATAAAGAAAGTGAAGCAGAGGCGGCCCGCCTTCATCCACTGCAAACAAATTTGGCGCACTTTCCAGTCCTTCCCCGCCTCCAAAAGGCAAGACAGGCAGCTTATTAGCCGCTCGTTTGCTTTATTAATTCATCTATTTAAAGTGGCAGGATTAGAGCGTCTAATGTGGACGCAGGCTGCCGTGGCGCTGAAGAATATAAATATTTGCGAGATGCCATCCCACGATGACTGGGCGCGGGGCGCGCGGGCTCGGGTGCGGGGTGCGTGTGCCCGGTGGCTGTGATCCCCAGTCGCCGAGCGCCCGCGAGCTCGTCCGGAGCCCCTGGGGCTGGGTGCGTGGGAGCGGTGAGGCCCGGCGCGCTGTCCTTTCTCACGGTACGCGGTGCCAGGCCTGGGTGCCCCCAGCAGGGTTCCTTGGCTACGGAGCATCAGGTTCCGCGGCCCTTCCTGCCTGCAGCGAACCGTCTGCGTCCTGCCGGCACTCAACCGTGCTCAGGGTACACTCGTTCAGTCGCGTCCCGCTCACCTAATGGCCTCTTCCTGCTGCGCACCCTTTCCCGGGCCCAGTGGATTTGGGACTCGGAGATGAGTGGTTTCAAAGTTCGCCTCTGTCCACACCCGAGGGCCAAGAGGAATGGCCAGGATTAGGGGCCCAGGCGGCATGGTGGACGTGGGCCCCGCGCTCAGAATCCTGTGAGACCAAGGGCCAGGTAGCGCTGCCCGGGGGGGGAGCGATGCAGAAGTGGGGTGTGGGGAGCTGGGGGTGTGGATTTAAATCACCAGAAACTCTTGGGGAGAGAGAAAGTTTGGCTGCCCCGTTCGCGGCCCGCTTCAGCCTCCGGTTCTGGGGGGTTGCGTGTCCTGGTGTCCCTCGCGGTCCCTGCTGCTGGCGGCCGAGCCGAGCCGGAGCGGGAGCGTTGGCAGCCGGGAACCTGCCCGGCCACTTCTGTACCAGGGGTGGATTGCGTCCGGCCGCGAGCCGCGCCAAACGGGACCGGCAGGAAGGGGGCTCGGGCCTGCGCGCGGCCCTGGAAACCTCGGCCCCTCCCTGTCCCCGCCTCGAGGCGCAGGAAATCTAGTCCGGGATGTACAGTGCGACCGGGGAGGGGCTCGTGCGCCTCCGAGGCCTGGTCGGGGTCTCACAGGCGGCGCCCACCCCCACTCAGCGCTGGCGGGGAGGGACCTGGCTTTGGCCATCCGTCCGGGAACAGTCGCGAGTCGCGGTCGGTGTGCGCGTGTAAGTGTGGGGGAGAGGTTGTGTCTGCACCCGCTGAGCTGAGGAGTTGCGGACTATAAAGCAGTTGTGTCGGGTGGAACTCGAGTCCGAGGGGAACCCAGGGCTCAGTTGGGAATACAGAAAGTCCGAGGCCCGAGAGAGCAGTCACTGGTGTGGATTGTGAGTGTGCCCGAGTGCCAGTTCTCCCTGCATCCCGATTGCTCTGGGTGTGGACGAGGGCGAGCGGGCTGGCAGAACAGGGCCCGCAATTCCGAGACACGCGCAGTTGTTTGCAGAATTTGCGTGCGCGGGGTGGGTGCAGTGAGTGTGTGACTGGGGGTGCGGGGCTGATTCCCAGGGGATGGGAATGTGTATGCGTGTTGCGCGCGCGTGCGCTCGTGGGCGCGCTTGTCGTTTCCCTTGTCGTCTGGGTGGGGTTGCATGTGACGGCAACCATACCCGGCCCCAGTGCAGCGTCTGTGTCTCGGGATCTGGACGCGCGTGTCTAGGAAAAAGGCTTGCTTGCGTGGAGGGTTCCCGGAGCGCACCATCACTGGCTCCCGAGTTTGGCAAACATCTGAGTATTCGGGAACTGCGTATTTTCCTAGGCCGGCCTTTATTATTACAGCGATCGGCCTTTGGTTTACAGGGATGCGGTGGCACAGCCGGGAGAGGGGAAAGAGCCTGGAGTTTTGGGACCCCGACCCCGAGGTGCGGGGTTGCTCCGCTCTTGAAGCCCGCAGTTCCGACCTGTTCCATGACCCCCTGCCGCTGGGATGAAGTTCCCCGTCCAGTCGGGTAGAGAGGAGGAAATGGGAGTTTTGAGAACCCACTGACCCCAACAGTGACCCAACTCTGGGAGGTGGCTTCTCCCGATGCGGCCCCGTAAGCCAGGAAACCCCGAGCGGTGCCACGCTGGAAATCGAAAGGTCCATTCATCAGCCGCTCCCGGCCTCCAATCGGCCTTTTGTTCCCGCGGGCCGGTGGCCCAGCGGGAGCTGGTGAGGAGGGACGCCCCGTGGCAGGAGCCCGGCGCGTCGCACTCGTCCGAGGGGGCGCCAGAGCGCGCCACAGATCGTGCCCACGTGCACAGATGCCCGGCGGGAAGCGGCTGCCCAGCCCGGCGCCCCGCGCCTCCAGCCCCTGCGGGAGGCCCGCGGCCTAGTCCGCCTCCCCCCGCGGACGAAACCCACCTCTCTAGTTCCAGGCCTGCAGCGGGACTCAAGGGTTAGGCTGGGCGCGCATCCGGCCTTGGCACCCCCTCATCCCCACCGTGCGCCGGACCTGGCAGCCTCCCCGAGAGAGACGAGGTGCCCCGGTCCTCCCCCCCCCGCTCCAACCCGCCGCGCGCCCGCGGTGCGGTGGGATGGGGGGGCGGTGTGCAGCGACAGTTTTGACCCAGCCTAGGTGAGAGAATTCAGACCGGGTGGGTGGGGAGGAAGCCCAGGTCTCCAGCCTCCAAATGCGTCTTCCTCTGGGCTAAGCCCCCTTCCGGCTCCCTCTACCCGCATCCTGTCTAGCCTCGAGGACCCTCCCCTACGTCACCGCAGCGCCCACTGCAGCGCGGGGACCTGTGGGGAAGGGAGTTTCCTTTCCCTGGAGGGTCCCAGAGAGACTCACAGGAAACCCCTGGGGTGTTGGGGTAAGGGACGGGGTCGCGTTTGGAGAATGGCCCAGACCGTTTTCTCCTCTCTCCCGGCGGGAGGACCAGCTCGGCCTGGCAGTGGCCTGGCTGCGTGGTTCCTCCGCCCTGGCCGGCCACCGATGGCGCTCGCCAGGCCCTATATATAGCGCGGGTCTCCCCAGCTCTCGGCTGGACCCTGACGTCAGAAGAACTTGATCTTGCCTGCCTCGCTCCTGCTTCTGAAACTGATCCTTGAAATGAGAGAACAGACTCTACACAATTCCCATGGCCTTGACATAAGGTACAGCGATAAATATACACCACTAATGAGCAATTACCATATAATCACCTTCCAATTAGCTCGCATAATGATGAATTAAACATTCTAGCAGGCGGGATTAGGTTTCTTACTTTGTATATTATTTACGAAGGCTATAGCTTCTGCAAAGAACCAAATATCAAATTAGATGGGGAATTTTCACTTGGGGGTAATTACGCATTCGGCCACTTGCTCTGATGAAGCCACTTATCAGATGAAGGCCCCGGCTGTACTGACCAGTGTTTTTAAGCGGGTCCTCCCTTCCTCCTCTCTCTTTAGGTGGCTGTTGCCTTCATTTACTCTTCTCCACCCAGTCTACTGGGTGGGGAACTTGGGGGTTTGGGGGTGTGGGTGGGCGGGCTTTGGGGAGGTTCTAGCAGGGAGGCAGGTGTCAGGTTTCCAATCCTGAGGCACCTTCCCAGTGGCCTTGCTGGGGGGCTCCTTTGCTCTCCCAGGAAACTTGCTCTCACCCCAGCCCCCATGGGAACCTGGGGAACTCTGGTGAGACCCTCCCCAACCCCAACCTGGGTCAATGCAACTTCCTTTCCAGGGTCTCCTGGCAGGTCCGCGGAAGCCTTTAACCCCACTCCCATCCCAGTTAGGGAGAACAGGTATGAGGGCTAAGTCAGGGCGGGCAGGATGAAGAAGCTAACAAACCTCCACTGCCAGCAGCACCTCTCCTGTTTGGAGAAATGAATTTTTGGCAAGAGATTAGCTCCTAATCTGATCTAACGCCGCTGACATTTGGGAAGAAGATGAAAATGGCAGCTCAATTTCCTTCAGAAACGGGGTCACTTCATGGGGGCTTCGCTTTGCTCCCCGGAGAGCATGCCTTCCCTTCCCCACTCTCCAAACCTGAGGAGGAGCCCTCGCTGGCTGGGGGGAGGGGCCGGGAGCCCCACGTAGCCTGCCCAGGTCTGCTGGGGTCTGTTGGTGGGACCCTTGCACTGAACTTTGGACCGAGGGAGGGCTTTGAACTTTAGGACACCAAACCTGGCCAGAGGGGGCCCCTCAGCCTCTTTTTTTTTTCCGGATGGCCTGAGGAAGTGACAGTTTTAGAAGTGTCCTCACTGTGGCCCCTCCCCCTCGTTTCACAGAGCTGCCTGGGGTCTCTTCCCCCTCCCCTACTGCCGCCTCCCCCTTTGGTCTCTGGGGTCCAGCCTTGGCCCTAGACTGGGACCTGGAAGGCAGTGTCTGCCCTTGGCGTTGGACAATAGTGGACAGTGTCGCTCTGGGGCACTTGCTTGCCCTGCTCCTGAGACAAGGATTCATTCGGGTCCCCATGCTCCCGGGATGCTTCCTGTGGGCCCGGGCCTGGACTGGGGATTCAAGACCTTGTCAACTTAGACCAAAGTCAAACTGAGTCTCTGTCTGGATCCTTGGGATGGCACCTGGGAAGGAAGAAAGTTGTCATTTATTTGGGGGCCACGGAGGGGTTCCTCCTAGCTCTGTGGCTCCAGAGTCGGTTCTGGGGTATCTGGTGGACAAGGTCCTGCCTAGACTCAAACAAGGGTCAGCTGTGCCTTCCCCCTGCTCTCTCTGCATCAGAAAGTTCCCGCTGAGTTTGGTTCTGCAGCTGAAGGTGCCTAACTGCCTCTGTATCAGCTCACAGAGGCACAGTCACACACAGCGGGTCACACACACCGAGCGAAGGGTGTGCATGGGCAGTGCTGAGAGAGCACATTCTGGGGGGCTTAGGAGAGCCGTGTGTGTGTGTGTGTGTGGGGGCTGGTTTCCCATGGCTTGCAAAAGGAGCTATGAGCTGAATTTCATGAATTCCTCCCCTAGCCCCGTCTCTCCTGGGTGTGCAGTGGTACCCCATGCACTGGGGCTCAGAACGGGATTGTGGGAACAGGGATCCATGGTGTTGGGGGAGCACCATGGCAGGGACCCCTATTCTTGCAAACCAACCTATCTCCTTCGGAGCATTCCTGCTGCCCTTTGGCAGGAGGTGGCGGGAAGCAGCCTGCTCCTGCTCAGAGCCTAGAGCTGTGAGTGAGGGCAGAGCTATGTGTGCACAGACGTGAACATTGGCTTGTGTGTGGGGGTGAGAGCCTGCAAGGGCCTCTGTGTGTGTGTGCGTGCACACTGGGGGTGAGCACAGGGGCATGAGTGTATGTTCCTGGGGGGCCCTGCCAGTGGGGAGAGGGCTGCTCTGCCCTGGCTGCCCAGTTTGCAGAGCCACTGAAAGCCCCAATTCAGTGACCGCAGTGTTTCTATAAGAGCTCAGGCAACCACATGTCCCTCCATTCAGGTGGAGGCTGTGAGCTGAGGCCAGGAAGAAGGGCTGCTGGTCCTCACGTCCGGTTTCCTGCTCCCTGCTGTCATGGGGCTGAGACTTGCTTCACTCTCAGGGGTGTTTTAGGGGGTGGGGGGATTAGGGAATGGATGATGTGGAGGCTTCTTAAAGACACACCGCCTTATTTAACACTCTTAAATGGCTTGTTTTGGGGGGATAGGGCCGGACCCAACAGTGCTCAGGATCTAGTCCCCATTCAGTGTTGGGGGATCATTCCAGTGGTGGCAGGGGATTAAACCCAGCTCTCTGGTGTGCAGAGCTCACACTCTTTGACAGCCCTTTGCGGCATCTCCCCAGCCCCCAGAAGAGGAGGGTCCCACTTCTCTCCCCTGTGATACTCAATGACCCCACATGCGCGCACACACTCACACACACACACACATAAATGCACGTGCATACACACACCTATTAAGTTTTGCCAGCTTAGAGGAGATTTTATTGGGCATGTGCTAGGGAAGAGTAGAGGAGGGGAGGGAAGCACACTGGTTAGACCTTTGTGAAGGGAGCATGGTGTGTCTCGAGTGAAGGGAGCATGGTGGGTTCCATGTGATGCGTGAGTGAAGGATTCAGTGAGGTGGTTAGGCCCGTGTGAAGGAAGCGTGGTGAGCCCTGTGTGAAGGGCACGACGTAGCAGCTGCATCTGAGCAGGTTTCTCGGGCAGATGCCGCGTCTTGCAGGAAGAAATGTAAAGCAGACTTTCCCTCAAGGGGTGCTCCCACCGCCAAGGTGGGGTGTGTGCTGGAATGATCTTGGGGTAACAATGGCCTCTGGCACAACTAGGCGGGGCTGTTTCCCATTTGTTCATCTAAAGAAGTAGATTTTCAGGGAGACACTGAGTCATTTTTTTTTCTGAAAAGGGGGCAGTATGCCAAAGAAGTGTGGGAAACTCTGGTCTAGCTGTATCCTTGATTCCTAACCTAGGGAGAGGGAGCAGGTATACCCTGAGCCCCAGATACTGCTGGTTGCCTCTGACACCAACATCCTTGAACCTTGAACCCAATAAAGGAGCTCTGGGAGCAGCCCCAGATCTCCTGAACTCCACTTGTGAACCCACTCCCGAATAGGACCGAAATAGGCGCCTTCTCCCCCATCTCCTCCTGGTACCTGTGAACCCACTCCCCGAATAGGACTGCAATAGGCGCCTTCTCCCCCATCTCCTCCTGGTACCTGTGAACCCACTCCCGAATAGGACTGCAATAGGCGCCTTCTCCCGCATCTCCCCTGGTACCTGTGAACCCACTCCCGAATAGGACTAAAATAGGCGCCTTCTCCCCCATTTCCCCTGGTACCTTTATGCTGCCTGATTGTGGGTTTCAGCCTCCTGCCTCCATGTCAGTGGCAATCATTCCCCCAGCCTGGCTTCCTCTCTGTCTCTGTGTCTCTCGCCCTCCTCCTTCCCTCCCTTCCTTTTTTTTGTTTGTTTGGCCACACCCAGGTGGTGCTCAGAGGTTGCTCCTGGCTCTTCCCTCAGAAATCACTCCCAGCAGTCATGAGGGACCATATAGGATGCCAGGGATCAACCCTGGACTGGCCACACGAAAGGCATGCACCTTCCCTGCTGTTCTGCCACTCTGGGCCCCATCCTTCCTCTTTTAAGCATTTATTCACAGATACATTCATTCGTAGATGAAGTGACATATGGATGAGATTAGTTTTTAATCACTGTTTGCTCCAGGGAAATATTGAGACGATCTAAGTGTCTGTCACTAGGGGAGTAAAAAATAAATTTCCCTAGGATAGTTCAAGAGAATCAGACTTCTTTTTCATTCTAAAATGGGAGGAACCACCAGAAGAAAAAGGAAACACACAGGATGATGTCACTTATATGTGGTCACTTGATCACTTGATCACTTGAATCCCGTTATTCATCGATTTGCTCTAGCGGGCGCCAGTAACATTTCCATTGGACCCTATCACATGCCAATGTAGCCCAATGGCATCTGGTTGATTCAGGAATATGAAGAGCCTCAAATCGTTCCTTCAGGGTCTTTACAAGGAAGTCTGACCATCTTATAGGTGGGCGGTCACATGATCTTTTGACATCCCATCACCCCTCTGAAAGAGTCCCACTTATATGTGGTATTTAGAGTAACTGGATAGGAAATGCAATGGCTTAAGTGGGGGGAGGGTGCCTATATCACCCTTGGCCTCAGAGTACAGGGAGGAAAGGGAAAGAAATAGTGAAGGACAGGGGAGAAGAGATAGAAGAGAAGCAACCAGAGTGGGGGGTGAAGAGGACCGGGGCACATAGGTGGTGGTAAGGAATGAGAGAGCTAAATGTCCAACCACAGTCAGCAACATTGAATCTTAAGATCCAAACTTTAGTAACCAAATTTAAAAGCTGCCTGTCAAGATGGGGCAGGGGTGAGGGTGGGGTTTAGGAGAGGGAATTTGGGAAAACTGGTGGAGGGAACTTGATACTGGTGATAGAACATTGTTTGTCAAAAAACTCAACTAAGGATGACTTTGTAATAAAATTTTGAAAAAGAAACTGGAGGGACTCTAAGATATTATAAATATTCAATGACCAAAACACAGAGAATGCCCGGGAATACTCACTGGGAAAGAATCACAGGCCAGGATGCATGTGGCTTGAGGGAGCTTCCGTTCTTTCTGTACTGTGTGGCGGATCTTGGCTCTTTGGTCACTGACTTTCTCTCCTCCAGGTCAAACACTGTAGTCATGCCTGGTGTGGTCTCAGTGCGGATCCAAGTACTGCCCTTTGGTGCTAAGTAGAAGAGGACACCCTTAACCCCAGTGCAAGATGGCATTGGCTTTGGTTACTGACCATGAGCTGGGCAGGTTCAGGCCAGCTCAGTGTCCCTGCAGAGGAGGAAAGGACAGGAGGCTTAGTCTTGGCTGTTTCTTGGTGGAGAAGCTCACTCTCTCCCCCAATTGCCATATTTCTTTTGAAATGATGCCAAGATTTAGGATTTTCTCTGTTTGCTGGAGAGCAAGTCTCACTGGAGTTTAGCTTATGAGTCGTAGTCTGATACGTGCCCCTGTGTCCCCTCCCCATTGTTATGAAAATTCTGAAAGCTTAGAGCAGTTGAAGGCTCAGTGTATTCTCCCAGTTTTGACAGTTATTTTATGGGTGAATGACATCCACTGCTTTATAAGTTGAAGTCCCAAGTCCCAGTATTTGGCATTGGACCTTTCTTGGGCCAGTCAACTCAAATGAAGTCATCAGGCCTAATCCAGTGTGATTGGGGTTCTTACCAAGAGGGGCTACTTCCACACAGACTCAGAAGGAAGATGATCTGGAGACAGAGAGAAGAGGACCATCAGTGAACCCAAAAAGGGGCCCAAAGCATGTTCTTCCTTTCCTGTGGACTCCCAGCCAGAATACCTGCATTCCTGGATCTTGGATCAGTCTCCAGAACTGAGAGGAAATAAAAGTTGCTGAACCCTCTGCCTGTGGTGTTTGTTACAGCAGCACTAACCAATTGATCCCCTCACGGCCAGTGTGGGTCTCCTTCTCTGTCTGCCTCCCTCCAAGGCAGCTTGGATATGAAACTCAGACAGTCTCTCTCTTTGCTAGTAACAATTTCAGGGTGGCTCCATCACAGGAGCCTTTGCAAAGGTCAAACATAGATCCTGAGTACCTCTCTTCCTCCTCTCCATGGGGGTAATGCCCTGCTCTGAGCAGATGCACCCCAGCATGAATGTCCAGTATGAGTGAGGAATGGCCCAGGGAAGGGGCCACTGCAAACAAGGTGAACTCTTCCCACTGTGGGGGTCTGTGGGGCGCCCCCTCTTTTGTGGGATTGTGGATCTTGATTTCCAGAGGGGCCCTAATGTAGTAGTGAAACTCCAGGGGTCTTGTGGGGTCTTGTTCCTGGTTTTTGCGCTCCTGTGATCCATGAACCTTGGGTATCAGCACCTGGAGCCGTGACTTCCCCTGCGTATCCAATATGGACCATCTGTTTCCACAAGGGTCTTCTTCCTTAGGGTCAGAGGAAGCCTCTGCGAGGGTTCTGCTGGCCCTTCTCTGGGCACTCCCAGTTGGACTTCCTGAGGTTCTGGGTACTGAGGGCTGCTTTTTAGGGCGCGGCTGGGTCAGGGTTGCTGATTTCTTCCCACATGCAGGGGTGCCGGCCCCAGAATCTACCGCCATGGGCTGCAGCTTCTCTGAGAAGAGCGGCATGTTGCCCACAACTTCCCACAGCCCACAGGTAAGCTGTGTCCTATGCAAGCCATTACACCCACAGCGGTGCAGTTACTCCCCTAAGCAAATGAAATACTGACCGGAGGATGTAATTAAGCTCTAGTGCCTGTGACATTGCAATTGCTCTTCTGCAAGAGCAGAGACCCAGGGGGCCTCTTATTACCAGGCCTGTTTGCCCATGGACCATCCCTCCCCATCGCAGATCTCTATGGAGAGCTACCAGGTAGCCCTGTGTTTGATTTCTGCATATTGAGGAGAACCTTGGGAGGTGTCAGGGTGCTAAAGATAATTAGCAATCTTTAAGAATAAAATGCTCAACAAGCCTCTATTGTTTCCCTAATTATATGTCTTTTGATATAAAGCAATCCCTCGGTGTTGGGTGTTGGTGGTGTGTTGATTAATTATCCCAAACAGTTCCTTCTGGAAGTTAAGAAAGGTGTCTGCTGACCTGTTTCTTTCTTTCTAGGGAGTGGCCTGTCTCGGTCGCGCCTATGCTGAAAGGCAGAGAAATGGATCTCTCGGAGCTACTGAGGGCCAGGTTTGCCTGTTGGGGCTGTAGGGTCCAAGCTGACCTGTGGGGACCTACAGGGAAGCTATGGGTGAGGCTGATTGTGCGTGGCCTTGAAGGACTCACCTGCCACCCTCCGGAAACTCCAATCTGTGGGCTTCAAGGTGGGGGCCCACGTGCCAGTGAGCCTCTCCAGTTAGGGGGTCTTAGTGACTCTGAGCAGTCTGTCCCCACCACCAGCCTCAGGCTTCCCAAGCTCTGTCCCCACCACCAGCCTCAGGTTTCCCAAGCTCTGCCCCCCAGAGGCTCTGAGAAGGTGCCAAGGGTGCACTTGAGAGCCCCGGCATAAGGCATAGTCAGAAGGGTTCAGGAGCTCTGTTAGGTGTGTGGGACCCCTAAAAGCCATGGTTATGTAAAGGCATGTGTGAGGCAGAGAGTGAATGTATATCTGGGGGTCTATGAGTGTGTGTGTGTGTGTGTGTATGGGCATGTGGATACATGCATGTGTATTTAGTGTCCATATGTGTGCGTAGATGGGTGTGTGGCATGTGTGTACCATGTCCATATGTGTGTGTATATGGGTGTATGGGTATATGTGTGCAGTGTGCATATGTGTGTGTATTTGGTTGTGTGGCAACGTGCATGAGTGTCAGTATATGGCATCTATGGGTGTGTGTTATAGGATTGTATACATGTATTTGTATAGGGACATGTTTGAGTACATGTTTGAGTATATTGGTGTGTGCCTGTACATGGCTGTACATGGATGGGGTGTAAGTGTGTGTGAGTGGAGAGGCATAGGTGTGTACATGAGTGTTTGTGCATATATACATATATATATATATATATATACACCAAGAGAAAAGCCTATCTCTCCCTGTTGTTTGCATATCATATTTGATATGCCCCAAACCAGTAACAACTATAGACCTCATTCCCATGACCTGAAGGAATGGTCTGAGGCTCTTCATATTCATGGAGCTAGCAGATGCCTTTGAGCTACACTAGCTCACGACAGGACATATGGAGATGTTACTGGTGCCCACTTGAGCAAATTGATGAACAACAGGAAGACAAGTAAAGTGATACAAGTGATAAATATATGTATATGGCCTAGATTGGTGCCTCCATGGATATGTGTATGCACATGTGTTTATCTGTGTCTGAGTGTATGTGGCCATGTGTGCATGTGCGGTATTAGGATGTGTATGTAGATTGGTGTGTATATGTCTGTGTGTGGGTATCTGGTGTGTGAATGAATATGTATATCTGTGTGTGTGTGTGTGTGCTGTGTGCACGCGCATTATGGATGAGTGAACAGTTTTCTGCTGATCCTTCCTTCCTTGGGATTCCTGGCTAGTCTCACCAGCAGTGAGTCTCCTGAAGTGCCGCCTCCACCCCTTCCTCTTCCATCACGACTTTCTTGCCTTTCATGGCAGTCTCCGACCTCTACCTCTGAGAAGTCCACCTGGATTTCCCAGCCAGTCCTTTGGGGCTTTCCCCTGTAGATCCTGCTTCCAACTCCTCACCCTTTCACCTATTGGGTCAACACAAAAGCCACAGGAAACATTGAGGCAGGGCTGGTCCCTGCCTGCCTCAGATCTTGGCGCCTGGGTCAGGTCAGAGCTGCTCTGTCGTCATCTCCCTGTGTCCGTTTTCTGTCACCTGTCCTGCTGTCAGCCTGCCTTTGCCTGTCTCTGTGTGTCTTCCCTTGCCTCACTACAAAAATTATTTGCGGTGACTCACAGGCAATGTAATGAAATATAATTAAGTACAACCAAAATACGAAAATGTGCAGTAAAATTAATTCCAGGGAAGCCTCTGATTGAGACTTGCTGCCCAAGGAGGTGAACGTGCACCTGGTGGCAGCTTCTCCATGCTCTCCGGGTCAGCTGTGCTGGCTCTTTACTGTATTTGGTGTGTAGGAACCGTCATCTCCATTCTAACCAGAGGTAGGGACTCTCCTACCCTGTTGAGGACCCTGGGCTCAGAGAGGTTCAGAGTCGTGCCCAAGGACACACAGCCAGTCCCTGATAGAGCAGAGACCGGAGCTTTGTACCAGGTGGCCTCAAGCAGGCCTGTTTGCAGCTCCACTGAGGGAGGGTCAGCCCTTGGGGGAGGCAGCATCAGGGGACTTAGGAAGGCAGGAGGGAAGGGGGAAGAGATGAGCCTTGACTAGGACTCTCAGGATGTTTGAGGATCCAAGTGAGGGCCAGGAGAGATGTGGATTCTCAGAGCCAGGAGAGGAAACCCAGCAGCCAGTGGGCACTGCAGGAAGGGCTGGGGAAGCTGTGCCCGCTGCCAACAGACACTTTGGCCCCTTTCTATGGGGTGGGGTGTCTCTAGGATAGGAAAAATAGCCTTGTTTGGGGGCATACCTCGCTGCGGAGCTGGTGGGCATTGTGTTTCAGGGGCAGCTGATAACACACCAAGGATAGTGCCTAGGGCGGGGTTTGTGCCCGTATCCAGTGCCTGGAACTGGCAGTGCACCAAAAACCTACTTAGCTGCCTACAAGCAAGTGAGCGCCCAGCACACCTGCGTGGTGGCAGGGACGATGAGCCAAGGAGCTGGAGTGAGCTGAGGGTAGGGGAAGCCAGGGGTGTATGGGGGGCCCTTTAGGAGGAATGGACAGAGAGTGTGCCATATTGGGGTGTGTGTGGGTGTCCTTGAGGAGGAAAGGACAGAGAGTGTCCCATATCGGGGTGTGTGTGGGCCCTTTAGGAGGGAAAGGACAGAGTGTCCCATATCGGGTGTGTATGGGGGCCCTTTAGGAGGAAAGGACAGAGAGTATCCCATATTGGGGGCAGGTGTATGGGGCCTCAGGAGGAAAGAAAGGACAGGGAGTGTCCCCTATTGGGGGGCAGGTGTATGGGGGGCCTCAGGAGGAAAGGACACAGAGTATCCCATCCTGGAGCAGGTGAAAAGTCTCTTAAGGGAGAAACTGATCACTTCCTGAGCCTTTGATAGGACGCCAGTGAAAAAAATTCAGTAAGGGGCCAGGAGACAACAGGGGCGACTCCAGTTCCAGCCCCAGAACCACACGCCAAGAGCCCTGCTAAGTCAGCGGCTCCCTCGAGAAGGGCACGCAGAGCCCAGCTGCATGGAGTCGGCCAGAGTCAGCCCGTTGTCCCAGTGGGGCGTCCAGAGGATGTACAGGCTCTCCACAGCCCAGGGAAACACCAGTGGTGCCACCCTGGGGATGGTTAAAGCTGCCCTCAAACCACGGGCCCTTCAGCCCTAGGCCCGCCCACTCTTGTGCACCTCCCTTTCATTGTTGCCGTCTTCTGTTTATTTATTTTTGTATGTTTTGGGTCACACCCTGCAAGGCTCAAATACTCAGGAGGGTTATTCTTTTTTTTTTTTTCTTTTTGGGTCCCACCTGGCTATGCTCAGGGGTTACTCTTAGCTCTGCACTCAGGAATCACTCCTGGTGGTTCTCGGGCAACCATATGAGATGCCGGGATCGAACCCAGTCAGTTGCGTGCAAAGCAAGCACCCTACCCCTATACTATCACTCTGGCCTCCTCGGGTTACTCTTGGCTCTGCACTCAGGAATTAACTTCTGGTGGTGCACAGGAAACCCTATGGGATGGTGGGATTGAACCCAGGATAGCTGGATGTAAGGCAAACGCCCTCCCCACTGTACTGTCTCTCCAGCCCCTGGCACTGTCTTCTGAAAGGTTCCTTGAGCAAGGGCAGGCAGAGGAATCAAGTGCCTGAGAGTTAAGACTGGGTAGGAGAGAGGGTCCCAGGCGGTTTGACTGGAACAGGGCTAAGTAAGCCCAGTGCACTACACAGAGATAGAAAAAGGGTCATGCCAGAGCTCTCCAGGGGATTTCACCTTAAATGAGACCCTCCCCAAGGCCCACTTCCCTCTATTCTTCTTTCAGAAAGTCACTTGTCAGCCGCGGGAGTCAGCAGTGATGGTGGGTGGTAAGGTACTTGTGTTGCCTGTGGCCAACCCTGTTATGATCCCTGATAGCACCAGGAATTGCTTCTGAGCTCAGAGCCAAGAACAGCTCCTGAGCCCCTCCAGGTGTGACTCAACCCCCTCCATCCCCCAAAACCAAGTCACTTGTAAATAAATATTCACTAAGTTCCCCTGGGGTGTGCTACTGAGCCTAGCAGGTGCAGACTGGGGACCTGAGTATCTGGTGGGGAAAAAGATGGGGTCCGGGCAAGAAGGGCATGTCCCTGGACACGTTCGAACCTTACTGGAAGCCTTCGCTGAAGCTGGAGCTAGCATGGGACTGGGGGGAGAGGCCCCTTGAGAAGGTGGAAGAGGAGGAGGATCTCTGAGGACTGAGAGCTCCTTCTCTCTTCCGAACGAGAGGAGATAGGTGGGGTGCTCCCAAGGGGTGCATGGTGAGCTGGGACTAGGCAGAAATGAGGGAACAGGATCTCTCAGGGGGATGCTCTTGAAGGCAGCCTTTGGAGGGGGCGAGGTAGCAGGGAGTATGGCAGAGAGCAGGAGCTGAGTTCCCAGCGGCCCCACCACGCTGTGGTCAGACCTGAGGCCGTGGGTCTCGTTCTACAACCCCCAGGGAAGAGGGACCTTGGGCAAGGCAGTCCTCCCAGGAGGAGGGTCAGTCAGTTCCTGAGAAGAACCCCACAGTGAGGGGCCTGGCTGCAGGGCCCCGCTGACCCGGCCTCACCTGGAATCTTCCAGTGGAAGAAGCCATCCAAAGGACCCTTGCCTGCTTTGAAATCATTAAGTCCATGCACGGCTCCTGATGCCTTCCTGGGTCTTGGCCCTTTGTAGGCTGGGTGAAAGACCGAGAGAATCTTCATAAGATGGATGGATCCTATGACGGGGTGAGTATCTGCTCAGTAGGGATGATGGATGTCGCAGACGACCCTGCGGATGACCCCGCGGGCACCAGCACGTTGGTCCTCTCTTATGACTGATACTCAGAGTCTTTCACATTTTTTAAAATAATTTTTTAATATTTTATTATACCACTGTGAGATATACAATTACAACATTGTTCGTGTTTTGGAGGTTTCGGTTACATAGTGTTCCAGTACCCGCCCTCCACCAGTGCCCATTTCCTGCCACCAATGTCCCCAATTCCTCCCCCTCCCATAACCTGCCTCCATGGCAGGCTCTTTGTCTCTAAAATAACTTTTTTATTTAATTAAAGTTCTTTCATTTACTAAGTTATTGATAGTTGATGCTTTAGGCAGATCATATCTCAACATCAATCTCACCACCAGTGTCAACGTCCCTCTTCTCCCCCGTTCCCATATTCCCTCCCCCCCCACACTGCTCCCTTCCTCCTTCCACCTGCCACCTAGAAAGGCACATTATGAAGTTAGGTGATTGCAGCTTAGACTCGTGTTTTCAGTGCTGTTGTGTCTGTGATTTGGAAAAATGGCTATAACTCTCCTATCACCAGAATAACTGAAACCCCAACTGCTGGCTTCCTGTTACTTCCTTTTCTCTTCTTCCCTTGTTCCCTTGATTTCTTTCTTTCTCTTTCCTTTCTAAGTTCTGGGGTCAAGGGTGATATAGGCATCCCCTTTAGTATAAGGTGAGAGAGTCTTTTAGCCTTAACCCACAAATGGGCTTTGCAGACTTTCTCATTAAGAGTTAGAAAATGGTCAAGTTGATTTGGTCCTCTGACTCGAAAGCTTGAGCATTGAAGAACCACCATTTGTTGTCTATGTAGGCACAAAAGGACACTGTAGTTGCCTGTAGGGAGAGGTGAAGACATTCTGGGCGGACTGCCTGGAGGTGGAGGCACTGAGTCTGATATTATGTGTTAGGAGCATGTGCATAAGTCAGGAGGGTTTTCTGTGACTCCCCAGAGAGAAGAGGCGACCTCTCACCATGTAAATCCAGTCTAGTCTCTATTCGCCTTTTATAGTGGACTGAACAACATGAATGCTCTAGAATACATCACCTACTGAAAGCAGGATTAAAAGTACCTGCCTGAACTTCTTTTAATTGATAAATACTAACTGTAAAAATTCTGCCATCTGGGGCTGTAGCAATCGCCCAGCCGGTAGGGCGTTTGCCTTGCATGCGGCAGGCCTATGCCGACCTGAGTTCGATCCCAGCATCCCATATATTCTCCTGAGTACCACCAGGAGTAATTCCTGAGTGCAGAGCCAGGAGTAACTCCTGAGCGTTGCCAGGTGTGACACAAAAAAGAAAAAAAATTCTGTCATCTTCACACCATCCCCTGCTATCCCGCTGTCATTTCCTTTTTATTCTCGGAGGTACCCAAGTATGCTGATTGAGGGGTCATTCCCGGCAATACTCAGTTAACCAGACTGTCAGTTTAGTGCTAGGGCCTGAAGATGTGTGACCATGGGGCCCGGGGCTGCCGGAATCGCCAGGACCACTTGGCCGGTGCTTGGGGGTTCCAGCGTTTCTTTTCTTTTTTTTTTTTTTTTTTTGCTTTTTGGGTCACACCTGGCAATGCTCAGGGGGTTACTCCTGGCTATGCACTCAGGAATTACTCCTGGCGGTGCTCGGGGGGACCATATGGGACGCCGGGGATCGAACCCCGGCCGGCACAGGCCGGCTGAGTGCAAGGCAAACGCCCTACCTGCTGGGCTATCGCTCCGGCCCTCACTTTTTGGTTTTTAACAGTCTGTGAAAACCAGGAGATTTGGGGGTGGGGTGGGAGCCAACAGGCTGCTGTGGTCCTCCCCCGGCCAGGTCCTCTCCAGCCTCCGATTCCAGTCCTGCAGCAGCCCAGGTGCTGTGGGGAGAAGCAGAGAAGCAGAGATGATATCACAGCCCAAGGTGTTTCTGATCAACAACTTCTTCCTTCAAGAAGACCGAGGTATTTATTACAGGAAGTGCCTGGCCAGGCCCATCCACAGTTCTCAAAGGGCTGCAATCATAGGCCACCTTTCGCCTGGAGCTTCTGAGAAGCTTCCACATTCCTTCAGGAGAGGAATCTGCTCTTCTGAGGAAGAGGCTGGGACCCCGGGGTACCGGGGTCCATGGAGATTTATTCTTGTCACTTCCCTGACCGGAGGATGAAAACAGCTGTGTTGGGTGAGGAGCCTTTCAGGAAAGACAAATCTGTGTCTGTGGGCCACACCCACTCACCTGAGCACCCACACCCACTCCCTCTCTCCTTCCAGCTTCGTGGGAAGCTATGAAGCAGCCCAGAAGAAAAATGGAATTTGCTGAAATTCCAATTCTTGGGCTGCATCAGCTAGGGGGCGGGGGTGGGTGATGGCTTGAACGATACCACAGGTGAATCAGATGGTTAGGCACTGGGGCCACTGCTGCTCTGACCACAGCATAACCACGGACGTGTTCCTGGGAGTCAGTCAGCTCGGACCTGCTCGGGCTTGAGCATTTGCATTCTCAGAGTGCAACTCGATCTTGTGGATCTTGAAGGTATGGGGACACCACTGGGTGAGTTTCTAGTAGTTGGTTTTTCTACACCAAATCCCACCACCAGTGTAGACAGACCGCAGGCCAGAGGCAGCCTGTTAAACCTCAGGTGCATCATTTATGATATGGGATTGTTGGGAATGTTTACCCCTAAAAGGCCCTGGTGAAGCTTAGCTGATTTCTGTTTGTAACACTCTTGCACTGTCTTGACTCCCAGATCGTCTTAACCAGGAGCTGAAATTACAGGTATCTTGGGCCTCATGCATGCATGAATCCTAACGAAGCTTCTCCGGTGGGCACCATCATGAGAAGGGGTACTTCAGTGCCACAGAAGGCAGGTGTTTCCCTTCTTTTGTTTACTCAAGAGTGGTGGTGGGTGTTCTGTTTAAGGCAGATGCCTTCCTTCGGCATGATATTCTTTTAAAATTAATTTTATTTATTTTAAAAGTGTGATTCATTTATTATCTTTAGTCAGTTATTGTGATTTATGATCTGTTGGTGTTAATAATAATGACCATTAATAATAATCTGATGCACATATCTTTCAAACACGGGGCTTGTGGTCACCAGCAGGAGCCTGATGTGCGGTTCTAGCACCAGAACTTGGCTTTCAGAGCACCATCTTGATACTGAACCACAAATCCTGGTGTTTTAATAACTACTTCCAACGGCATGCTTGGTTGGGGCAAGCTCTGTCCATGTGGCCTATCCTGACTGAGTCCTGAGCACGGGATATAGGATCTGGCACATAATAGTTGCTCAGTTTATTGATTGAGTGACTAATGGATGGAAGATGATGGATATGCCTAACATATGATGGATGGATGGATGATATATTGATGATGGATGACAATGGATGAATGGATGATGAATGGACAGATAGGTAGATTGATGGTTATTGATGATGAATGGGCGATGGATGGATGAGCTGACTGGATGGAAAGATAATGCATCCATTATCTTGGATATTTGTTTTATTTATGTTTTGGGGGTCATACCTGACAATGCTCAGGGATTATTCCTGCCTCTTCGCTCAGAAATTACCTCTGGCAGTACTCAGGGGACCATATGGGATGCCGGGGATTGAACCCGGCTCAGCCGCATGCAAGGCCGTGCTATCGCTCCAGCCCCGATAATGGATGGATGAAGGGTGGAAAAATGGAATATATATATGTGGTGGATACATGATGGATGGATGGATGGATGGATACATGGATGGGTGGGTAGGTAGATGGATGGGTGATAGACATATGCTGTGTGAATGATGAATGGATGGATAGATACATAGAGAGGTGGGTAGGTAGATGGATGGGTAAAGATGTATGATGTATGAATGATGAATGGATAGGTAGATGAAGAGATGATGGTTGGATGGTGGTGGATGTATAGAAAGATGATGGATGGATGGCGGGTGGGCAGATGGGTGATGGATGCATGATGGATGGATAGATGCATGGATGGATGGATCTGTAGATGGATAGGTGATAGATGATTGATAGAAGGATGATGGATGGATAGATGCATGGGAGTAGATAGATGATATCTGGATGATGGATGAATAGGTTGATGGATAATAGATGGATGATGAGTAGGTGGATGGATGATGGATGGATAATGGATGGGTGATGGATCAATGGATAATGGATGGGTGGATGATGGGTGATGGATCAATGGATAATGAAAGGTAGATGGATGATGAATCAATGTATTTATGAGTGGATGATGGATTGATGATGGATTTACAATAGGTAGTTGGATAAATGATAGATGTGTGGACAGATATACAGAATAATGGTCATTCAGCTCCTCCTAGGAAATGATATCAGTTTTTCTGCCTCCATTTGTGACCCATTTAATCCACTTCCCTTCCCACTGCTCAGGAGATGGTGCTGACTCCCAGGCCTGAGCTGCTTATTTTCCTGCATGAACCCTCCTATACAATCACTTGATCACTTGATCACTTGACATCCTGTTATCCATCAATTTGCTTGAGTGGGCATCAGTAACATTTCCCATTTGACCCTATCACGTGCCAGTGTAGTCCAATGGTATCTATCTGGTTACTTCAGGAATACGAAGAGCCTCAAACTGTTCATCAGGGTCTTGACGAAGAAGTCTGACCATCTTGTAGGTGGGCAGCCATGTGATCTTTTGACATCCTGTGGGATCCACTCGGTAATGGCTCTAGTCCAGCGGTCATCTCCAAATTGCATTACATGTCCAGTCCATCTGATTTTCGAAGCCTTGGCAAACGAGACAGTGTCTCTGACTCTGGAACATCGATGGAGGTTGGAACTCTGGATTCCTTCTCTCACTTGAGTGAGGCATGATATTCTAAGCATAGCTCTTTCAATCCTCTCTGGGAGACCCAAATAGCGTTCTCATCCTGCTTTCATAGGGCCCAGGTCTCTAAGGTATTGTTAATGCAGGGAGAATGGTGGAGTTGAAGAGATGTGCCTGGAGCCTGAGGTTCTTTGTCCTTTTAGCTATTTCTTCAATGCTCTTGAAGGCATTCCATGCTGCTCTCTTCCTGTTGCACAGCTCAGGTTTTAGGTCATTTATCATGTTGACTTCTTGACCTAGGTACACACAACTGCTACATTCTGAGATGTTTGTTTCATTGAGAGTGAATGGGGCCTCTCGATGTTAGTTCATTTTTCATGAACATAGTTTTGTTGAGATTCATCGGTAGATCTATCTTTCCATATTCTCGGTCAAAGTCAGCCAGCATTTGTGCCGCTTGGCTAATGTTTGGTGTTATTAGAATGATGTCATCAGCAAAGTATAGGTGGTGTAGTTGCCAACCGTCTATCTTCACTCCCATTTCTTCCCATTCTAACTGTTGCATGATGTTCTCGAGGGTGGCATTGAAGAGTTTTGGTGAAATGGTATCACCCTGATGAACCCCTCAATGGGGAAAAATAATGAGGAAATATTGCATAGGAGGGGTTCCTATACAATACTTCCTCATTCTTTTTCCTCATTGATCATATGTAGACCTAACACCATAATTTATGTCTATGTTTACAAACAAGTATGATTCACTGTGCTGCCAGTCAGACTTATTTATTGGCAGGACAGAATAATTATGAGTATAATTTCAACCAAAAGCAAACACAAGTTTTCTGAAATTATTCAGGTTTACCTTGGGCCAAGACTATGGAGTTACTAAAAGTAGCTCACAGCTGCTCCCCTCTCCACACTGGCTACTGGGTCCTCGACCTTGAGTCTCAGAAACCCAGGGAGAACAGGGAGAAGGGTGTTGCCCTCACATTCTTTGTTGTCACCCTCACATTCTTGAAAGGGGGTCCATACAGGGCCGTCAAACAGTGCTTCCGGTGTCTCTGGGCAGTAGCTTTGTCACATGTAGCTGGCCTTTAGCCCATCCAGCTCAACCCCTTGGGGTATGAAATGGTGATTCAGTCTTGGCCCTTAGCTGCCCTGTGGGGAAGTGTGGGGTGAGCAGGGCAGGGTGGAGGAGGAGATTGTGCATCATGGAGGTCACCCGGTGCTCAGCGTCGCCTACAAAGATAAACTATTCATAGTGACTGAACTGCCATCATGAAGTTGATCTTCTCTGCTAAAGGAAGGGAGATAATATTCCCCACACCCCAACACCAGAGGGTGCCCCAGAAATAAACATGAAGAATGAGGCATCTGACCACAATGCCTGGGAAGCAGAGAGAAGCCAGCCCCGGGAAATGATAGTAGCAGGTGATTTGCTGAGGGTGGCAGAGTGGGAGTGATGCGTGGGGTGGGGAGACGCAGGGGTGCCACAACACGTCCTTGGCAGAGATTGCAAGGAAACTGACATGCACAAAGGGGTCTGAGCTGGTATGTGAGCAATGATCAAGTCTGCCAGTGTATGGGTGCTCAGTGCCAGGTAACCAGTTGTCTGGACAGTCAGGGGCTGCTCAGGAGAGCTGGGACCTCCTCGGTACCTAGACCAGAGGGGTTGAAATACTGGACATTGGTTACACAGGAGATGTGGAGGCACCCTCATGGGTTTCAGTGAAAAACTCAGGTTACGAAGCCTCTCTGCCCCAGCCCAAGTAACAAAGACAAGAGTGTTCTAGATCCAGGTGGGGACTGGAATCAGGTAGATCTGCCCCTGAAAGAGCCTGGAAATCAAGAGGCACCAGGCACATCTGCTCAGACCATTCTGGACGAGCTATGGCAGGGGAAAACCCTAAGCAGAGAGGGAGGATGACACATGTCCTGGTTTCTTCCTTTCTCTGTCCTTCCTCCAGCCTCTACGGGCACCTTCCTCTTACTGACATGTGACACAGGAGCCTAGGCAACAAATCTGTGTGAGACAGAGTAGGGGGGCAGATGAGGGAGAAACAGTGCTGAGAGCCTGAGAGTCTGGCCCGGACCTGACTCCAGCATCCGCAGACAGGATGGTAGGAGACGCACACAGAAGACTGGCAGCGTCTCTGGGCTTGAGAGACACAGAGAGGGTTGGTGAGGAGAGGAATGGCAGCCAAACATGGTTAACTCACGATGCACCATGTGCTGAGTACTGCTGGGGTCCGTGCAAGCTTATGGCCCTGATGAGAGGCAGGTGGTTTTGTTCCCATTTGTTGCATGAGAAAACAGGCTCGGACCTGCCTGATCAGTGGTGGGGATGCAGGGGGCCAGGTGGTCGATATTCCTAATACCGTTGCTGGTCATGGCCATCACGGGTCCTTTGCTAGGCCCTTACCAGCTTACTGAAAGGGAGATGGCTATGAGAATGCCTGAGAAATTGTTCATATTTGGGTTTTAGTCATACAGTGTTCCAGGACCCATCCCTCCACCAGTACCCATTTCCCTCCGCCAATGTCCCATGATTTACCCCCTCCCCAGCCTGCATCTATGGCAAGCAAGTTTTACTTCTCTCTCTCAATCTCTCTCTGTCTCTCTCTTCCTTCTTTTTTACACATTGTGGTTTGCAATACATACAGTTAGGGGTTATCATGTATATCCTTTTGCCTACTTTCAATGCTCAGTTTTAGGCTGGTATTATCATTTACAATAATTATTAGTACACTGTTCCTTTCTCTGTATTGCCTAACCTCTGACTCCCACACATTTGCAGTAGGTTCTACCTACTGACAAGACCTCCTGATCCATGTTTTGTCTGGCCTTTGATATTGGTATCATGTTATTTTTTATATCCTGCAAATAAATGCAGTCATTATCTGTCCTTTCCCTCTACTAATTTCACTCAGCATGATCCTCTCCATGCCCATTCATTTATAGACAGATTTTATAACTCGTTTTTCCTAACAGCTGCATAGTATTCCATTGTGTAGATGTACCAAAGTTTCTTTTATCTAGTCATCAGTTCTCTGCAAGCATTCATCAGGGACAGACTTTTAATTACTGTTTCCATTTCCTTGATGGTAATAGGCTTATTCAGGTATTGCAGGTCTTCTTGTTTCAGCTGTGGATGTTATAGAACTTCAGAAATTTATCCATTTCTTCCAGGTTCTCATGTTTTGTGGCATACAGGCTCTCAAAGTAATCTCTGACGATCTTTTGGATTTCTGTGGTTTTTGTTGTGATGTCACCATTTTAATTTCTGATTCTGTTTATTTGGGTTCTCTCTTTCCTTGTCCTTACAAGTCTTGCCAGTGGTTTGCCGATCTTGTTTAGTTTTTCAAAGCACCAGCTCTTGGTTTCATTAATCTTTTGGATTGTTTTTTGGGCTTCTAGCTCATTGATTTCCCCTCTAAGTTTTATTATTTCCTTCTTTCTTCCTGGGTTGGACTCCTTTTGTTGGTCTTTTTTCTAAAATTTTGAGCTGTGAATTCAGGTTATTTATGTGGGATTTTGCTTTTTTTCCCCGGATGAATGCTTGCAGAGCTATGCACTTTCCTCTTAACACTGCTTTCGCTGTGTCCCACAAGTTCTGATAGTTTGTGTCTTCATTTTCATTTGTTTCCAGGAATCTTTGGATTTCCTCTTTGATTTCTTTTATGACCCACTGGTTGTTCAGCAGCGAGCTGTTCAATTTCCAATAGTTTGGTTTGACTCCCTGTGTCTGTGTGTGGTTGACTTCCATTTTCAGTGCTTCATGGTCTGAGAAAATAGTTGACACAATTTCTATCTTTTAATTTTATTGAGGTATGCTTTGTGGCTCAGCATGTGGTCTATCTTGGAGAATGTTCCATGTGCATCGGTGCAAAATATGTATTCTGCTGTTTTGGGATAAAAAGCTCTGTATATATCCACCAGCCCTCTTTCTTCCATTTCTTCCTTCAGGGCCAGTATTTTCTTGGTGAATTTCAGTCTTGTTGATCTATCAATAGTCGATAAAGCAGTGTTGAGATCTCCAACTACTATTGTGTTACTATCAATGTCGGTTGAAGCACTTTCACCTGGCAGGTAGATCATGTTTCTTCTCTGTCCAACACCACATGGTCCTTTGAGCATAAGGAGGGGAGGGTGTGCTCCCACTTTCTAAATGCCCCCTAAAATGTAAAACAAAAAACCCCTAATATTCAGACTTTTCTACTTGTGAACATAGTATTGTCCTTCAATTCGGTTTCTTTAGAAGTTATTAATTTCTTCCAGCAATGTTTGGTAGATTTCAGTGGTGAAGCGTTAAATGTTATAATCTTTTGTTTCTAAGTATTCTATCTGTTTTAATGATGCTTTTATAAATGAAGTCAATTTTTGAATTCAGTTCTCTAAATGTCTTCTACTAATACGATTGATTTTTGATTATCGGTCATGATCTTGAGATCTTGCTATCTGCCTTGTTCTCATAATATTTTGTAGATTCATTCATATTTTCCTATTTTATCTCCTCATGTAGTTCATATTAGTTCTCCCTTTCTTTTTTTTTTTTTTTTTTTTGCTTTTTTTTGGGTCACACCTGGCGATGCTCAGGGGTTACTCCTGGCTCTGCACTCAGGAATCACTCCTGGCGGTGCTCGGGGACCATATGGGATGCCGGGATCGAACACGGGCCGGCACAGGCCGGCCGCATGCAAGGCAAACGCCCTACCCGCTGGGCTATTGCTCCGGCCCCAGTTCTCCCTTTCTTGTACTTTAATTTCTTTGTATTGTTTAGGTTATATTATATTCTCTAATATATTATATTCTCTAATATATTATATTCAACATTATATTTTCTAATATAATGTTTAATAGAAGTGAAATATTGAATAGAAGAGAGCATCTTGCTTTTTATTTTCTCCTGATCTTAGAGGGTAATATTCAACCATCTTTGATATAACATTAAATTTTATTTATATTTAACATCAAATAAGATGTTAGCTGTACTTTTCTTTTCTTTTTTCTTTTTCTTTTTTTGGTCACATCCAGCTGTGCTCAGGACTTGATCCTGGCTCTGAGCTCAGGTATCACTGCTGGTGAGCTCAGGAGACTATTAGGGACCCTTGGGATCAAAGTCTAGGTTGTCGACATGCAAGGCAAGAACCCTATCTGCTATACTATCACTCCATTCATATCTGTACGTTTTATGTATATATATATTCATATTGAGGCTGTTGTCTTTTTATTACTAGCTTGTTTAAGGATTTCCCCCTTTTTCTTCTCTAATATATTCTGAATTTTGTCAAATGCTCTTTCCTGCACCTTCACAAGGACTATAACCTTTCTCATTAAATTTGACAATGTGAAGAATTCTGTTTATTGTCAAAGGCAAGCAAGTCTTTCAATGATATCTAGTTTATACTATACCATTTTCTTACTTGCTAATGTTGATTCAGAATTATTGTGTTTATGTTCATGAGGGCTATTGGCTTCCTTTCAGTTCGTGTATTGTCGTAGTCTGGTTGTGTTGGCAGATAATGTTGGCTTCTATGAATTGCCCAGTGCTCCATTTGAACTTCCTGAAAATGTTAATGTTAATACATCCCATGTGTTTGTTAGTGTTTACCTATCTAGAGGTCATCTAGATCTGCAACTGTCTTCACGAGTAGTGTACTTATTCTAAATTTAAAGTTTTAATTGGTGTAGCATTGTCATGGAAGTCAAATCTCATTCTTGCATCAGTTTTGATAGTTTTTGCCTTTCCTGAGTTTACGCATTGTATGCAAGTTGTTGAAATTTTAGATATAAAATTATATGTAAAGTTAATTTACTAATTTTCTTATGACCTTTTTTAGTGCCTGTGGGATCTGTAGTGATGTTCCTCCTTTCATGTATTCAGCAATTTGTGTTTTTTTCTTTCTTTCTCCTTGTTTGAAAAAAATTAACTTATCAGTTGTATTAATTCTTCAAACAACCACTTTGATTTTATTTGCATTTTTCTTTCTTTTTTTTTTTGCTATTTGTATCACACCTGCAAATTCTCAGGGATTACTCCTTGATCTTCACTCAGTGATCACTGCTGGCAGGGCTTGGGAACCAGGAGGTACCAGGAATAGATCCCAGACCATCTGCATGCAAGACAAGTACCTCATACACTGTACTATCTTTCCAGCTCTATTTGTGGATTATTTAGAAATGTATTGCTTAATTTCAGATATCAAGAAATTTACAGATTTCTAATTTATCATATAATTTTGTTGTAATTAATGAAGCTACTCTATATAACTTTCAATCATTTTACATTTTTTAAGACATGCTTCATGACAAGCAGTCCAGTGAATGCTCCATGTACACTTAAGATGAATTTTTATGTCAGTAACTTTGGGAGGGAGTGTGATAAATCTTATATGCATAGGAAGTATAAATATATCTCTTTCAAATGTTTTCCTTTTTTATTATTATTAAATTTTAATATTCCACCATGTGATACACAATTACAAAGCTGTTCATGATTGGGTTTTGGTCATACAGTGTTTCAGCACCCTTTCCTCTACATATTCACATTTCCCACCACCAATGTCCCCAGATTCCCTCCCCCTCCCCAGCCTCACTTTTCATCATCATCATCATTACCATACTCTTCTTCCTCTTTCTTCTTCCCCTTCTCCTTCTTCTTCTTCTTCGTCTTCTTCTCCTCCTCCTTCTCCTTCTCCTTCTCTTTTTCCTTCTTCTCCTTCTCCTCCTTCTCCTTCTTCTCTTTTCCCTTCTCCTTCTTCTCCTTCTCCTTGTCTTTTTCCTTCTCCTTCTCCTGTCTCCTCCTTCTTCTTCCTTCTTTTTTTCTTCTCCTGTCTTTTCTTCTTCTTGTTCTTCTTCCTTCTCTCTCTGTCTCTCTTTTCTCTCTCTCTCTCCTTCCTTCTCTTACACATTGTGGCTTGCAATACATACATTTAGGGGGTTATCATGTATATCCTTTTGCCTATGTTCAATGCTCAGTTCTAGTCTGGCGTTACCATTTCTAATAATGATTAGCACACTGGTCCCTTCTCTGTCTTACCTAACCTCTGTCTCCCACACACTTAAGATAGATTCCGACTATTGACAAGTCCTCCTGGTCCATGTTTTGCCTGGCTTTGGATATTAGTCTCACACTATTTTTATTTTGTGTCCCGAAAATTAATGCAGTTATTCTATATCTTTCCTTTACCTTCTGAATAATTTCACTTGGCAAGATACTCTCCATTTCCATCTATTTTTGTTTTTACTAATAGCTGCATTATTAGCATGTGGCAGGACATATGTAGATGTTACTGGTGTACTCCCGAGCAAATCGATGATGAACAGGAAGACAAGTGATACAAGTGAATAGCTGCATAGTATTCCATTGTGTAGATAAGTAAATAGTTTCTTTATTCAGTCGTCTGTTCATGGGCACTCAGGTTGTTTTCCAGATTCTGGCTACTGAGAATAGTGCTGCTATGAACATAGAGGTGCAGATGATATTTGTGCAGTGTATTTTTTGTATTCCAGTATATATTCCCAGGAGTGGTATTGATGGGTCAAATGGGAGTTCAATTTTTAGTTTCTGAAGGAATGTTCATATTGTTTTCAAAAAGGACTAGACCAGTTAACATTCCTACCAATATTAGATGAGAGTCCCTTTCTTCCCCATCCATGCCAGCACTGTTTGTTCTTGCTCTTTTGGATGTGTGCCAGTCTCTGTGGTGTGAGATAATACCTCATTGTAGTTTTGATATCATCTCTCCGATGATTAGTGATGTTGAGCATTTTTTCATATGCCGTTTGGCCATTTGAATTTCTTCTTAGAGAAAGTTTCTGTTCATGAAATCTTATAGTATTGTAAACCAATGAAAAAATCAATGAAAAATCAATTATACAGTTGCTGAGTGTAGTATTATACAAATATCAATTAGCTTTATTAATTGATAAGTTTGTTCAGATATTTTATATCATTGCTGATACGTAAATTGTTCTTTTTAATTAAAAAGAGGTGATGCATTTAATAACTATAATTGTGCATTCCTTTCTTTCTCTATCGCTCTTCCTATCTTCTCTTTCTCTCTTTCTTTCTCTCTCTTTCTCTCTCCCTCTCTTTCTTTCTTTCTTTCTTTCTTTCTTTCTTTCTTTCTTTCTTTCTTTCTTTCTTTCTTTCTTTCTTTCTTTCTTTCTTTTCTTTCTTTCTTTCTTTCTTTCTTTCTTTCTTTCTTTCTTTCTTTCTTCCTTCCTTCCTTCCTTCCTTCCTTCCTTCCTTCCTTCCTTCCTTCCTTCCTTCCTTCCTTCCTTCCTTCCTTCCTTCCTTCCTTCCTTCCTTCCTGTCTGTCTGTCTGTCTGTCTGTCTGTCTGTCTGTCTGTCTGTCTGTCTGCCTGCCTGTCTGTCTGTCGTCTTTCTTTCAATTTGGGCCACACTTGGTTGTGTCCAGGGCTTACTTCTGGCTCTGTGTTCAGTGACTGTTCTTGAAAAAGCTCAGGGGACCATAGGGGATGCTGGGGATTAAGCCTGGGTCTGCCACATGCAAGGTAAGATCTCTGCCTGTCGATTTCTCACTTCAGTTTAAAATCTTCTGCTTTGTATAATTAAAAGCTTTTATGAGGTACATACAAATTCCATATTATTATGCCATTAATGAATTGATCCCTTTACCTTTATTAATGTTCTTTACACATGGCAACATTCTCTGTCCTAAGGTCTTCCATATATTACTGTTTTACTTTTCTTATGGTCTTTATTTGTTTTGTATTTTGTTTGGTCCTTTTGGGTCTACACCTGGTGTTATTTGGGGTTATTCTTCACTCTCTGCTCAAGAGTGACACTGGCATTGCTCAGAGGACCATACGTAATGCCAAAGAGTCGAATCAGCGTTGTGGTCACTGCCGCCACATGGAAGTCAAGAGTTTTATCTTTTGTATTATCTCTGTTGCCCTACTATTACGTATTTTTTCTGTCCTGGTACTTTTACCCTTCCTGTGTCTTGCTTCTTCTGTTTCTAATCTGCTTTTAAATCCATCCAGTACACTTTAATTTTATTTTTGGGCCACACCCAATGGTGTTAATAGTTTTACTCCTGGCTCTGTGCTTAGTGATCATTCCTGCCAGTCCTCAGGATACCATAAGTGATGCAGGGATAGAACTGTGGTCAGCCATATGCAAGGCAAGAGCCTTAACCCCTGCATAGTCTCTTTGGTCCCTGAACTCTTATTTTATATATTTCATTGATAAATTTAAGTTTCATTAAAAAACTTTTCTTGAAGCTGGAGAGAGAGTGCAGTGGGTACATTGCTTGTCATACATACACTGGCCTGGATTCCATCTCTGGCACACTATATGGTCCCCTGACCCATGCCAGGAGTGACCCCTGAGTTACTAGCCAAGAATAAGTTCTGAAGACAGCTGGGTAGGACTAAAAACTGAGAAATAGTTTCACTAGGTTCTACATTTATTTTTACTTATTCTAATTACTCTCTTTTAAATTCTTGAATGATTTGTTATACTTGTTTTTAAAGTTCAGTATCTCCTTTTTGCTTTCGGCTTTTGGCTCCTGTGGCTTTTGGCTCCTGCAGCTTTTGGCTTTTTGCTCTTTGACCATTTGCTCCTTCTTCTGGGTAGGACTCATCTCAGGTGAGATCTTCTCTCTTAGGTGGGGAGACTTAGGCTCTTTTGTATGACCAGAGACTCACAGACATGGGGCAGAGCTGCTACTGGCTCTCCCTGTGCCCAGCTGCTCACGAGGCACCCAGGAGGGATGGCAGGTTCTAGACCTGGCCTGCCACCCCAGCAGAGCCCTGCAACAAGCCAGACGACCCCCTACTCCATGAAGGCCTCTATTTTCCACATCCGACTACTTCTCTCTCGTCAGAACTCCACCCAGCAGACCAGCCTATCACAGCCCGGCTTGCGCAGCCGAAGCAGCCATGCAGTTCATCAATAAATGCTGGACTTAGAGATGACTACAAGAGTATGCTACCTGCACAGAAGAGCCTGGCAAGCTCCCCGTGTTGTATTTGATATGCCAAATACCAGTGACAATTATAAACCTCATTCCAGAATGGATTGAGGCTCTTTATGTTCCTGGAGCAAGCAGATGCCCTTGGGCTCTACTAGCATGAGACAGGACATATGGAGATGTTACTGGGGCCTGCTAGAGCAAATTGATGATGAACGGGAAGACAGTGATACAGTGATCTCCCTTAGCATAGACCATTCTCTCTCTAGACTATTTGTGAATCTATTTCCACGGTTTTATTTTTTTCCTGTTTTTGGTGATTTTTTCTCTCTGGCTAACAATATTTGGCTACTGGACAACTGAACATTACATACAGACATACTCGCTCTACCGTGCTTTGCTCTAGTATAAGTTGTGGGATGCTGAATTGCGTCACCTACACATGGAAGGCTTGCGGCAGCTCTGCATCAGGCAAGTCTCTTAGTGCCAACTTCCTAGTGGCTTGCGTTCATTTCTTGTCTCTGACTCACATTGATTTTAAGTGATGCTTTTGCACACTTAATGGACTGTGGTATAGTGTGAACAACTTCTGTACGAACCAGGAAGCCAATATTCAGGTGACTTGCTGAAGTACAATGTTTGCTTTATTACCGGTGGTCTGGAACTGAACCCATGATAGCGCCAAGGCTTGCTTGTGAATGAGTGCAGCTTTGTTGCCTTTAGACAGTGGTGTGTTCTATTCTTCAGGCAGCTAATGTACTTGCAGAAATAGCTCAACCAAGACTTGCTTTTTACACTTATTGGAAAGAATCTAGAATAGTCTTGAACTTCCTTAGCCTTATTCCTGGGACACAGGTCTTTTGGGGGGTCCTACGGTGCTCTGGGTGTTAAAGGAAGCCTCTCTAATCTGGCTACTCAGCAACTAAACATTGTCAAGTCCTGTGTGAATTACCATAGCTGTTTTTCACCATGATTTCTATTTTATTTGGAGGACCCTAACCAGCAGCTTGGTGGTCTACTCCTGGCTCTGTGCTCTAGGGTTACTCATGGTGTTTGGGGGAAATTAATGGTGGCAGGGATAAACCCCAGGCCCTTACCTCTCCGTATATAAAATATGCTTTGCATATGTTCGGTCTGTTGAACTATCTTTCTGGTGAACTTGATTGTTCTTTTCTGAGTTTTTTGTGTGTTATTTTGGGTGCATACTGCTTAGTGTATTCGAAAACTCAAGGGGTCATTACCATGGAGATTTCCAAACCTGTCTACATTAGGTTCTTTTTTTCTCTAGTGTTATGCTTTATAAATTCTAGCTGCCTTCACCTCTCCAAACTCTAACCTCTGTCTCCTTATCTTGGCAAGGCTGCCGTACTCCTAAGGTTCTTTCCTTCCATACCACGTGGCAGAAAGTAACTCCTCACCCACTCCAGGGAAGTCATATCCCTTCTCTTAGGGATCATAGTTCTCTGTTACTTGCTTTTCAATATTGAAAACAACAGTTTCAATCCAATTTTAGATTTTTTCTGGAGGGAGGGGAATTTTTCTACCACCATCAAGGGTAAACACCCCCTTTAATTAAAGAGCGACATAACATTCATTCTGTACTGGAGCAATGTTTATTTAACCAACTCTTCACTGATATTTATGTCACCTCTTTTTTTCCTTTTGTAAATAATATTTCTGTATAAGTCATCCTCTTGAATTAAGTTTAAACATGTCTGAGTATAACTGGAGAATAAACTTTCAGTAGTGTTAATGAGGGGCTAACTGGTATGCCCATTTTAAATATATTTATTGTTTATTTTTAATTTGATTGACATTTTCACATTAATGGAATTTTCCTTTTACCTATTCACCAACAAGAGAGGTGTGTATTTCTTCCATTTGAATAACTTTTTGGTCTTTACATACTTATGGGTAATTTTATCTTTATTTCTTAGTATGCCTCAGGGTGGCCAACTTTGAATAGATTTCAGCGCTATTAGTTCTTTTTCTGTGACATGTCCACTAATAACATTTCCCCTAATTTTGTCATTAAAAAATCACACAAGAAAACAGATATCAATATATAAATAAGCAAGAGGGTTGGAAGAATGTTTTTAGGTCGCATCATGCTCTAAACATTTGAAGCAATGCCATCCCACTGAAAGTCAAATCAACAAAAAGAAAATATACTCCAAAAGACATAAATGAATCTTGACATTCAGAGCAATGAGTTGAATCCAGGAAGTCAAAGTATAACAAAGATAAGCATAAGATTCAGTGTTTGGATTAATCCAGACGCAACCAGCTAATGGGGGAGTGTGGCTTATTGACATGTGTTAAGCAGACCTAGTTGGCTGAGAGAAAGTCCAGTCTGAGCCAAAAAGTCTGGGAAGAAATGCTGCTCCAATTTCTATCTGTGAGGATGGAATTGCTATTGCTGGGAACAGGAGGATTCCTCTGTGCTGGTCCAAATTTATCACACGCTTCCATCTTCTGCTTTCAGAGGCCTGCAACGTAGACGCCTGTGTAAAGAAGAGAGATTGAGTAGCTGTAGGGACTTGAAACCAGGTCATATGAGAAGAGATGGAGGAAAGCGGTATGTGGAGCAGGCAGAAAAGGGTCTCCAGGAGCCCTGTGGGCCTGGGGAAGGGAGTCCTGGCCTCTAGAGGAGAAAGCTCATAGATTCTGCCTATTTCAAAGTGGTAGATAGAGTGACAAGCCCAGTAAGCAAGGAAATGAATTTCAGCTTACTCTGCATAAGGACTTTGCAACAGAGCTGCCCAGGGATGATAAATGCTTCCCCAGCGAGTTTGCTGTCATCAGGAGGATTCAAGCACAGGCTCCATCTCCTCTACCGGGAAGGGATTCAAGTATCTTGTGGCTGGTTGGGCCAGATGTCCTGAAAGATCTCTTACAGCTCTGGTATTCTCTGATTCTCACACCCTTTCTACAGATGACGATAGTCAGGCTCCGGCAGGAAGACCGACTGGGAATTCAATGACTGGAAAATGGTTAAGCCGAGTCTAGAACCTAGCATATAGGTTTTGAAAGTTACTGTGGAGTTTATTCAAATCCATTGACATCTTACTTATGTTGACTTGGACAAGGATGAGCAAGTTAGCCCTGAGAGGTTATCAGGGGAGGAAGGTGTTAGGGCATCCTGGCCCTCTGGAACCTGACATGAGGAGAGCTGAGTCCTTGTGCTGAGTTCACCGTCTTCATTGTGCCGGTCATTGCCTCTTTCTCAGTCTTATCTCTTTCTTTATGCCTAACACGGAGAAGCTTGTATTGTACCTTTTCTTCTCCACTAGCCCAGAGGAACTTTCTCAAATCTCCCAAAGGAACTCTCACTGGCCTCATGTGCTGGCTGCCCACCCATATGATCCTACAAATATATGTTCTGTGTGGACGAGGACCAGACCATGCCTTGCATGCCTGCAGACCCTGATGCAGTGCCCATCGCAGGGTACCCTAAAAGCCTTCTTGATCTTTCACATCTCTTTGACCTTATGAATGGGGTCTCCTTTACACATGTTAGGTGAAGGAAATGAGTCCATAAAGATGTTCAGATGGATAAAACCATCCGCAAATCTGCTCTACCCAGGTGGTTAAAATCAAAATGTTTCCTGAGGAAGTTTTGCCCAGTCACCTCAAAAGTGCTTAATGATAAAAATATGCCCTGGATAGGAGTCCCTGTCAGGCTGGAGCTGAGCCAATAGCTCGATTTTCACACCTGACTCTAAGAAGCTGGGGACTTTGGACACCAGAGATGACTTAAGGCCCCAAATAGGCAAAGTTTGCACTTGCACTCTGACCAGGGTGTCTTCGTCTTGGTCACAAAACGTTCTTCTCCATGGGAAGATAGAACTTTACTTTCATGACGCGTTTTAGCCATGGCAGCCATGAAGCTGTGTATTTGCTGGGAAGCTCTGTTGTGGTAAGATTGGCAGAGTTGCTTGTTACCTCTCATCTTTTTCTGTGAGGAGATACACCCAGCTGTGCTCAGGACTAACCCCTGGTTTTGTGCTTGGTGTCACTCTTGAGTAGGCTTGGGATACATATTGGTGCTGGGGATTGAACCTGATTAGGCCACATGCAAGGTAAATGTCCTACCCATTGTTCTAGTTCTTCTGTCTAACTACTGCTAGTCTTTAAGAACCTGAGCTGGTGTGGGAGAATCAGAAAGATGATGAGGGAGAAGGAGAGAGAAAGATGAAGGTATGGGAAAATGCTTGAGATACAGGGCAGAAAGATGCTCAGCAGAACAGCATGTGTCTTGCATGTGTGAGGTCCTGCGTTTGATCCCTAGCAGCACCACAGAAAACAAAGTTCCCCTAAAACAATGACTTGAATATGACTCTTTCTTCTATCCAGGAGGGTTCTACATCCATACCTTTGTGGTGGCTTCTGATAGACAGTGGAGCACCGACCCTTGGACTTTGGGCTCAGCCTTGGAGTTGGTTTTGGCCCAGGGGATGTTTTTAGAGGTGAAGCAACAGACAATTGCCAGGCACTTGCACACTTGGGCTTTCTCTCCTGCTTTTTCGGCCATTGCTCTCAGGAATTTGTACCTTCAGGATCCACTTCTCTTTCATTCGAAATTCCAGAGGGTGATGTGCAAGGGAGCAATCGTAGATGAGTCAGAAAAATCTTCTAGCACGAAATATAAGTACTTGTTGCAAGTCTCTGGTATTTTGAGGTTGCTTGTGGCATGATATTATGTGTCAAAAAGCTGAGTAATATGGAGGTACAAGCTGGTTTCTGTGTGGGAGGCGTCACGTTGTAAAAACTTCTAGTTCCTTTCTTGGAACTTCAGAGAGGCTGAGAGCTCTCCATTGGCTGTCTGGTCTCCCTGGCTTCCCTGATGCTCCAATGCTCTGCTCTCAGAGGAGTTTATGGAACATGAACTTAGTCAGCCTGCTCTAAGTTACCTAGTATGGTAGATTCTTGCAGTAATGTCCCCGCCCACTTCTTCCTCCCCATAAAACACCAAAAAAACCAAATGTCCCTTGTGTTGATGCTCTTGTGTGGTCCCTTCTTCAAAAGGCTCTGGACTTGGCTGTGTGACTTGACTTGGTCCCCAGGCATGAGCTAATGTGTTGAAAGCAGAGTTCTGAGACTATGCATTGGGTTTATGCCTGCTTGCTTTTGGGCCCCATTGTTGCAGGACACCTAAAAGTCTAAGAGCCTCTGCATCTGCCCTGGATTGCCTCCTTCAGGTCACTTCATAGATAGGGGGTAGTCTAAATGTGGCAGTTTTATCTGACCATGTATTCTATACTGGCTGGTATAAATATTCTCTCATGCTACCACAATCATCGTGGGTTTAGCTAGATCTTACCAGCATATTTGCCTGGCCATGTTGAATCTCTAAGTAATTAGACCAGAGAGAAATGCTGTTTGCTTCCATGCAAGCAAGCATGGCTCCCTGATAATTCAAAGGCAACTAAAATACAAAACTACCGTGAAGTAGACGAGACTCTTGTGAAGGCTTGGAGAAATATTTAACTGGCATTAGTATTAGTCTTTGGTACAGAGACATGCCATCTCAGAAATCCCCTTCTCTGCCCTGTAAAGGCATTTCCAGGCAGATCTTGGCTCAAAACATCAGCATATAATAGAGCCTAGGTGAGGTGCTGGGAGAACTTACCTGAGGGCATTTGATCCTTCCTGCCAGGGGAAGTTACATTTAGCTTATAGCTCCTCCCAGCTCTGCTAGGAGGCTTTGAATTAGCTCTGGGTCCTTGTAAACAGTCAGATGGTCTCCTGAAGTTGCTACATTTCTATAGAGCTATTTTCCTGTTTTCATCTCTAGATAGCTCAGCCCAGAATGGGCTGGACTGGGGAGTTTGGGCGGATTTCTAGCTATAAAATAAGCTGCAAGAAGAAATAAGCACTTCTTTTTTTTTCTCCCTTTTTACCATTTCGGTTTCCCTTGGCGTTTGCCTCTCCGTCCCTCTCCATCTCTGTTGGGCCTCAACACGTGGTGGCAGCCATCTTGGCCTACACGTGGCTGGGGCCTAGTTGGGAATCCAGAGTCCGGAGGTTTTCCCTGCTCTTGGATTGTACATTGAAACCTGTGATAGTAAAGTCCTTTTTAAAACTGCATTGAATTTGGGGCCAGAGCGATAGCCCAGCGGGTAGGGCGTTTGCCTTGCACACGGCTGGCCCATGCCGGCCTAGGTTCGATCCACGGCATCCCATATGGTCCCCCGAGCACCGCTAGGAGTAATTCCTGAGTGCAGAGCCAGGAGTAACCCTTGAGCATTGCCGGGTGTGACCCAAAACGCAAAAAAAAAAAACAAAAAACCTGCATTGAATTCCTGAGTTTTCATCCATTCCCCACCGGCTTCGGAGGTAGAAGGGAACTCGCTTCCCGGCACTGTTAGGGACCCCAGTGGTGTTCCCCCACACCCCACCACCATCTTCTGAGAAAGCCAGGGAGCATATCTGGATGAGACATCCCAGTTATTTAGTCTCAGACACATGACTGAGGACATCCTAGAAACTTTTGGCCAAGACAGGTCAGAAGATCCACCAGTCAGTCCATGGAATGTTGATGGTTTGAAGCCCCTGCAGTTTGGGTTGGTTGCTTATGTCCCAAGAGATAACCTATGTACCGAACCAGTTTGGACAGGGTTCAGGTATGCCAAATAGACATTAGATCTGAGGAGAGCCCGGCTTTGTGACCATTTGGCCTGTGACAAACCACTCTCCCTCAGCTCCAACTTTAATAAAATGGAGCTAAGAAGAGCAGGCCTATCTACTCAGAGGCACATGAGAATCAAATTAGGAAGTAGGTGTAGGGATATTAAATAGCTCTCAGGGACTGCTCTCATTATTCTACAATTGAATCTAAGAAGAATTTCCTGTCTGGAGGTGTCATCTGAGTTCTAGGTCCTTTTCACTTTTTTGCCTGTTGCCACAGGTTGTCCCATGAGATAACCAATACAACACATCAGTGAGGTGTCCTTTTTGGGCAGTGACTGTGGGTTGGGATGAAAATCCTAGAGGTAGGAGACACATTGTATTTCCTCTAAGCAGAACCAGAAGGCAGAGGGCATCATATGGGCTTTTTCTGAAGAAGGATCTGAGTGATCAGTGTTGATGTCATAGAGAACAGGGCCCCTAAAGACAAAGAAGAGCAAGTCTTGGAGACAGTGGTCACTTGAGGGCTAAGACCTGAACTTCAGGCCCATGCTACGCTGTGGCAACTGGTGAAGAAGACAGAAGAACCTAGAACTCAGGTGACACCTGCTCCAGACAGGAAATTCTTCTTAGATTCAATAGTAGGATAATGAGAGCAGTCCCTAACATCTGTTTAACATCCCCACACCTACTTCCTAATTTGATTCTCATGTGCCTCTGAGTAGATAGGTCTGTTCTGCTTAGCTCCATTTTATTAAAGTTGGAGCTGAGGGAGAGTGAGCTGTCACAGGCTAAATGACTACAAAGTGGGGCTCTGCTCAGATCTAAGGTCTATTTGGCATATCTGAACCTCCTGAAAATCTTCTAGGATTATGGAGCCCAATACTGCTTTTGCAATAGTCTTGGAAAATTCTGAGAATTCAGGATATTGCAGGGGAATAGTTAGCACTAGGGTGAAATGGCAAGTGTTAGAGATTATTGGAGCAGGAGGACAATACAAATAATTTTGGAAGAAAACATGTAGGGATCAGAAAACACTTTAAACTGGTCAGTGAACAAATGAAACTCTCAAATGCCCTTTTACCCAATCATAAATAAATAATTCATTTATTGATCTACCATCTTTTGTTGGTAGCCAGTCAACTATCTATTCATTCATCAATCTATTACCTGCTTACCCATCCATCCATCCATCCATCCATCCATCCATCCATCCATCCGTCCGTCCGTCCATCCATTCGCCCATCTGTCCGTCCACCCGTCCGTTCGTCCGTCCGTCCTGTCCGTCCGTCCATCCATCCATCCATCCATCCATCCATCCATCCATCCATCCATCCATCCATCCATCCATCCATCCATCCATCCATCCATCCATCCATCCATCCATCCATCCATCCATCCATCCATCCAGTTAACTAGTTCAACCAATAAACTGACCAACCAACCAACCAACCAGTCAACCAACCAAGTATCTATTACATACTATGGGCAACGGACAGTCCTAGAAATATAAAATATATAAAATAAAATATATAAAAGTGATGCTGAATCTTATTTGGATTCTTCCCTCCTGCCCCTCTTATTCTTTACCCAATTCACCAGCAAGTATTTAGAAACATCCACCATGAAAAACAAACTTGAAATCCGGTTCCTTCTCTTCAGCTCCGTGATCTTCCTACTGGTCCAAGCCACCATTATTCCTTGACTCCTGCTCCTTGCCTCTTCTCTAGGACTTTTGTTCCTGCCCCTGTTCTTCAACAGAAAAATGGGCCCCATTTCCACCTGATTAAGGCCAGTAATTTAATTAATTTAATCTAGTAGAAATGAGTTTAGTGTAAGGCCCCTCCAGGCTCTCTTCATAATGGTGCCCCATATCTTCTTGGATCTCATCCACTTACCCAGCCACCCTCCCGAATTTCCCTGTTCCTCACACTTGTTTCTTGTTCCTCATGCTCCTGCCTGGGTCTTCTCACTTGCTTCATACACTTAGATGCTGGCCCTCAGATTTTAATATGGCAGCTGCGTCCTTGGGAGTCCAGTCAGTCCCCATGTAGGCGTCACAGTGTCCACAAAGTGCCTGCTCTAAAGGCCATCCCCAGTCTGCTCCTCCTGTTTCCTGCACCTATTAGCCCCTCTCATCCTGAAGTGTCTTAACCATGTTCTTTCATTGGGTGTCTGGCTCCAGCTTCAGAACCAGAGAGTGAGGTCTTGCCTATCTCGATCACCTGGGTCTCAGCTGCTCTGAAGAGTGACGACACAGACTGTGCCTTGAGAAATCACTCTTCCGCCTACCCCCTAATTCCTCCCCTTACCTGGTTCTTTTGATCCTGGAGTGTCCTGCTTCCTGTTCCTATCCCAGCAAAGAGTCCTCATTCTTTCCGAGTGACAGCCTAACAGTGCTCTCGCCCTCCTCTGCAGTCCCCAGAGTGATGCCCACGTAGTACCGCACCTTGGGGCTTGTGCCCTGGAGGGCCCATGCTTTCAGGGCCAGTCCTAGCGGGTGAGATTTGGGTCTCAGTGGCTGCTTGGCTTTGATGTCGGGGACTGGCTGCCTGGGGCCCTTCGCCCTCCCACAGCTGCGGGCAGCGACTGCTCTATTCTTAGCTACAGAGTCCAGCCTGTCCAGGAGTGGCTCTGCACAGCTCAGACACTGGGCCCTCCACCCACTCCTCGTCTTTGGACTCTCTGTTCTCTGTCCCTGTCCACCCATAGCGTGTGGGGCTGATTTCACAGAGGTATGCACTTGGGTCACTCAAATGAGCAGGACGTGTGGGATGAGAGCACTTGGGGTTGGGGCCAGTTTGAGAAGTCTTGATTTTGGTGCTGGCGGCATCCAGGTTTCTGGTGCTCCTGTGGAATCCCGTAGAATCCCATAGATCTTATGGTCATGGTGTTTAGATACCATTTCTGTGAGAATGGTCCCCCCAGAGCATCCCTATTCCCCCCAAGGGAGTGTATTCACCCTATTGGGGTGAATTTAGGAGATCATCAGGAACTTGCAGTGTGCATCGGGCATGGTGCCTGAGCATGTGGGAGCCCGCAGCCTACCTAGGGCCTGGTTACTCCTTTAGTCAGCAGTGAGTGGACCCCGAATCCCTTATCAAGAGGTAGCAGTAGAAATGACAATTTTCAGTGGTCCTCTAAGTAAAGAATATTCAAGTCTCACTTCTTAAAGTATGCTTTCAGTAGAATGACTTGAAAATTATCACATGTGCTGTTTCCTGATTAAGAACCTATGGAATATGCTTAGGTTCTGGATTCCAAGTTTGGGTGATGAACAGAAGTGATTTCTTGGCTTCAGCCCACTAAATCCTGTGGTCATAGGACCAAAGAGCCCCAAGTTGAAGACATGTGAATAATTTTGGGTCTATTTAAAAAACAAAATAAAATGTGTAGCTAGAGTACAGAGATTAATGCTTGAGGCCGGAGCGATAGCACAGCGGGTAGGGCATTTGCCTTGTAAGTGACCAACCCCGGGTCAACCCGGGTTCGGTCCCTGGCATCCCATATGGTCCCCCGAGCACAGCCAGGCATAATTCCTGAGTGAAGAGCCAGGAGTAACCCCTGAGCATTGCTGGGTGTGACCCAAAAAGCAAAAAAGCTTCCCTTGCATGGGGCTGACCCAGTTTTGATTCCTGGTGCTGCATTTCATTCCTGGAGCACCTCCATAAGTGATATCTGAGCACTACAAAAGTTCTTCTGCCTCCTCCCAGGTTGCCGTGCTTGGTTTCTCCCGGTCATTGACTCCCTGATATTTGTTGCAGGCAATGCACCTCCAGCAAGGCTCACTCAAAGTCCAGAGAAGACATAGGTTCACTTCTGATGGACATTCTGTGAGTGTGAATACATTTAGAATGTTCTGGATCCATCATTAGAGAGCATTGTGAAGACTAGTTTTATTATTCTAAAAATTCCCTGTGCTGGGCCTATTCAGTCTTTTCTTCCTCGTCTCCCTCCTAACCACTGGCTATTTTAACTGTTCCCATAGTTTTGCCTTTTCATTCACCAGTCACAGCTACCAGGGCTGGGGCCAGCCTGCAATGTGGGAGAGCAAACTCAAGGTGTCACACATGCTAGGCCTTTTCAAGAATGTTCCATATGTGGTTGGTACCAACCTTTCAGACTGGCTCTTTCACTTAGTAATGTTCCTCCATGTAGGTTGGGTGGGTGGGGAAGTTAGGGAATAGAACACCATGTCACTGCTCTAGAGGCAACCTGAGGGATAGGAGGGAAACTGGGGACATCGGTAGAGGGAAGTGGTGAAGGGATTGGTGTTGACTTATTGTATGCCTGAAATATAATGAATTAACTTGTAACTCTGTAATTCATGATGATTAAATTTTAAAAATTGCCAATAAATTCTTCTATGTTTTCTTTCCCCCTAACATTCCCCCTCCCGGCATGATCCATAGCACGTTTTCCACATTGCTGAATTATAGATTCTGTTGTCTGAATGTTGCTTGGTTTGTTTATCCATTCATCTCCCAAAGATCATCTTAGTGGCTTCCAAGTATTGGCAATTACGAGCCAATACTTGCTCTAAGTGTCTAAGTATAGGTTTTGGGCAGATGTAAGTGTTCAGTCTCTTTGGGTACATACCCAGGGACATAGTTGCTGGATCCTGGCCAGTGGGTGGCTCTGTAAGATTTTCCCCACTGCCTCCAAGTAGGACCTCAGCATCCAGCACTGCCCCCAGCCCTGAACGAGTCCTCCAACTGCCCTGGTCTGTTTGTGTGTGGTTTATTGGCTTTACAACACCATCCTGTTCGGCAATGTCCCATTTCAACATGCATAGCTGTCTCTTTTCCTTGTGAAATGGCAACACGCCAGAGCCATACACATGTGAGAACCCTAAGAGGCACCCCAGCACTCAGGGAGTCCACAGTCTTGTGATGATGGCACAGAAGGCTCTATAAATAACACTAAAAAAGCCCTCTCTGCACTGCCTATAGGCCGTAGACACACGGATGAGAAACTTCAAGCTATACTTCTCAATCTGGGTGTAAGGGAGACTTCACAGCTGGAGGAAACTGGAGGTGGCCTTGGGGACCTACATGGTTTTTATGGCTTATAAGCAATGAGCAAAGAGACATTTCAAAAGACCTTGTGGGCATCAATGCTGTCTCTCCACGTCATGATTCAGGGGCCAAATTCCCATCCTAGGTGGCCAAAGGACTGGCCTGTGACACTTTGCTTTTCAGCAGCTGACCCCAGAGTGCTCTGATGCCCACCATGGAAGCTGTATCTGGACACTATCCAGACAGCTGGTGTCCACTGCCCGTGGTGGGCCCACATGCTGAGGTGATCCCATGCACTTGGTGAGTTGGGCACCACCCTTTCCTGTGTGCTGATGAGTTTGAAAACAATCTTGTTGCTCTTTTTACCTCATTTAAGACCCCAGAGTACATGCAGGGAACTCTGAATCATTTATGTCCTCTGCTTGCTTTGTGGCCTTAAGCCTCAGACATGACCGTGTAGATAGGAACATATGCAACTACGTGCATTCTAATTCTCCTTTTGCTCTGAAGGTAATACATTGTTCCCTGTCCCTCATCTTTTTCACTTTGGAATTCCTTTTGGAGACAGTCCCATTCAGAGGCACCTGACTGACTCATTTTGTTGGTTTGTTTGCTTGCTTTTAGCTCCATGATCTTGTGCTACATGGCAGAATATATATATATATATATATATATATATATATATATATATATATATATATATATCACTTGATCACTTGAATCCCGTTATTCATCAATTTGCTCGAGCGGGCGCCGGTAACATTTCTATTGGACCCTATCACGTGCCAATGTAGCCCAATGGCATCTGGTTGATTGAGGAATATGAAGAGCCTCAAACCGTTCCTTCAGGGTCTTTACAAGGAAGTCTGACCATCTTGTAGGTGGGCGACCACATGATCTTTTGACATCCCATGAGATCCAGTCAGAACGGCTCTAGTCCAGCAGTTGTCTCCAAATCGCATTACATGTCCAGCCCATCTGATTTTTGAAGCCTTGGCAAACGAGACAGCGTCCCTGATTCTGGAATAGTGACGGAGGTCAGAACTCCGGATTCCTTCTCTCACTTGAGTGAGGTGTGATATTCCAAGCATAGCTCTTTCGATGCCTCTCTGGGAGACCCGAATAGCATTCTCATTCTGCTTTCGTAGGGCCCAGGTCTCTGAGGCGTATGTTAATGCAGGGAGAACGGTGGAGTCGAAGAGATGTGCCCGGAGCCGGAGGTTCTTTGTCCTTTTAGCTATTTCTTCGATGCCTTTGAAGGCATTCCATGCCGCTCTCTTCCTCCTGCTCAGCTCAGGTTTTAGGTCGTTCATCATGTTGACTTCTCGACCTAGGTACACATAACTGCTGCATTCAGAGATGTTTGTTCCATTGAGAGTGAATGGGCCCTCAGGAACTAGTTCATTTCTCATGAACATAGTTTTCTTCAGATTCAGCTGTAGACCTACCTTTCCACATTCTTGGTCAAAGTCAGCCAGCATTTGTGCCACTTGGCTAATGTTTGGTGTTATTAAAACGATGTCATCAGCGAAGCGGAGGTGGTGTAGTTGCCGACCATCTATCTTCACTCCCATTCCTTCCCATTCTAATTGTCTCATGATGTTCTCGAGGGTGGCACTGAAGAGGTTTGGTGAAATGGTATCACCCTGTAGAACCCCTCTTTTCACATCAATGATCACTTCTTTGTAGAATGGTGAGATCCTGGTGGTGAATCCGTAATACAGCTCACGAAGGATCTTGATGTATTGGGTTTGAACGCCCTGTTTGACTAGGGCTTCGATGACTGCTTCAGTCTCCACAGAATCAAAGGCTTTCTTTAAATCAATGAACGTGAAACAGAGCAGCATCTTGTACTCCCTACAAACCTCAATGAGCTTGGTTACTGTGTGGCTATGGTCGATTGTGCTGAATCCTTTCCAGAAACCTGCTTGCTCGCATGGTTGTCCTTCATCTAGTGTTCTGCTAATTCTGTTCAGGATGACTCGTGTAAAGAGCTTGTAGATGACGGACAACAAGCAGATGGGGCGGTAGTTGCCGATGTCATGAATGTCTCCCTTCTTGAACAGTAGAACTGTCCTGCTGGTTTTCCATTGGGAGGGCACCTTGCATTCGGACAGGTAGCGTGTGAAGAGCCGAGCTAGTGTATTGATGAGCACCGATGGCAGATTCTTCAGGTGTTCGGGTCTGACTTTGTCTGGGCCTGGTGCTGTTCCCTTCTTTACCGATGAGATGGCATGTCTTATTTCAGAAGGGAGAACGTTGGGAATGACATATCCATCCTGTGGAATTTGGTATGTGGGCAGGTGGATGTGGCTATCAAAGAGATTTGAGTAGAAGTCCTGGATAATATTCTCCATTGCCTTTCTGGAAGATGTGATAGATCCATCAGGGCATCGAAGGGCAGTCATCTTGGTCTTATAGTTGGCAAAGGACAGGTGGGCGGTGCGAATGCTTTTCCCGGCTTCTGCTGCATCTTCCAGTATTTCTGCTCTTCTGTCTTTGAGGTCTTCTTTTATCGCTTCTCTGCACTGTTTAGCAAGCTTGGACGTTAGCATTTGGTCTCCTGAGGCTCGCGCCTTGCCACGTTGGCGAATGAGCTCAAGAGTTTCTGAAGACAAAGCGTCCTTTTGTGTCTTTCTCTCTCTCTGCATTCTTCACACAATCATGGAGGTGCTGAACCAGTCAGTTGTATTCTTTATCGATGTCATCAATGATGGTATCTTCCCATGTTGCTGCAATGGTGCCAAAGAGTTCCCAGTTGGTGGTTGTTCTGGGAGTTCTCTTCTTAAACTTTGCAGCTTTTTCCTCCCCGTTGCGGGAAGTAGAATTTTGCACGAAGGAGATGGTGGTCCGATCCTATTTGGAATTTGGGGATGACAGCAACATCAGTCAGACAAAACTGTCGATTGAAGATGATGTGGTCAATTTCATTGTGGAACTGTCCGCCAGGAGATCCCCATGTCCAACGTTTCGCTTTAGCCTTCTGAAACTGTGAGTTCCCATGAATAGTCTTGGTGGACATGATGAACTCAGATAGTCTCTCACCCTGTTCGTTCCATTCTAGGCCATGGGTCCCGATGTGGAGTTCTTCAGCCGATCTTCTCGATCCTATCTTGGCATTAAAATCACCGACTATGATCTTGTAGAAGGTGTGATCTTTTTATAGAACTTCTCCAATTCCATGTAGAATTTCTCAATTTCATCTTCTTTGTATGTGGATGTTGGTGCATAGACAACATATATATATGTACATATATGTATTTTACATACAATTACATCTATTCTTATCTGCCACCTGCCTATTGAGGTGTTGCAGGTGTGGCTGTGGTGCCTGGCTGTGTTGGCAGGTGGAAGACAGGAGACAGGCTTTTTCTCCACACAGGGCTCTGCCCTGTGGGCCCTGGATGGTTGATGGTCTGACACAGAAAAGACCGGGCCCCCTGGGATGAACCCAGAGCCACTGCAGAGCCTGGCAAGCTACTTGTGGTGTATTCAATATCCCAAAAACAGTAACAATAATGGACCTCATTCTCAACAAATGGAGATGTTACTGGCGCCTGCTTGAGCAAATCGATGAACAAAGGGAAGATAAGTGATACAAGTAATTCTTATAAAAGAAATGTTATAAAAGTATATAAACATATACTTTTAAAAACCAGACACCTCTGGTGTGGACATTTGAGCCACTAAAGTAGGCATTTTAATTTATTTTTTTAATTACTTTTTAATTAAATAACAAATTTACTTAATTAATAATCTGGACTCCACTCTCCTCAGATCTCCACCCAGCAGAAGAGCTGATCACAGCCCAGCTCGTGGCGGCTGCAAAGGTTCATCAATAAATGCTCGAGTTTTGACATGACTACAAGAGTATCCCACCCACACAGCAGAGCCTGGGAAGCTACCTGTGCCGTGATTTGACATGCCAAATACCAGTAACGATTATAGACCTCATTCCCATCACTTGGTGGAATGGTTTGAGACGCTTTATGTTCCTGGAGCAGGCAGATGCCTTGGGCTATTGCACATGTGACAGGACATATTGAGATGTTCCGCTAGAGCTAATCGATGATTTATGGGAAGACAGTGACAGTGATAATAAATTTACAAAGTTATTGATATCTGCATTGTAGACACACAATAATTCAACACCAATCCTACCACCAGTGTCAACTTCCCCTCCATCAATGTTCCCCATATCTCCTCCCAAGCACCCCCCATTCCTGCCTGTCAACCTGACAGGCATGTTACAAAGTCAAGTCTCAGTGGCTGCAGCTTAGATCTCACGTTTTCAGTGCTGTTGAGCCTGTGTTTTGGGATATACACTATGTCATTCATGCATTTCACCAGTGTAACGAAAGCACTGATGCCTGTTCACCCATTACTTCCCGTTCTCTTCTTCCCCCTTGATTTCTTTCCTTCTTTGCCCCTCTCCTCTCTGAACACTGGGCACCCCTGTTTTATGGAGTAGGTGTTTTTAAACATGAGAAGGCGCTCCCCATTGGCTTCACCTGTGGCTGTGCTCTCTTGGCAGATGGCCTGCTACGGTGGCAGGCTGGCCACAACCCCTAGAGAACCATTAGGGTAAATAGGGCTAGGACCTGCCTAGGGGACGAGGTCCTCACTCAGAGAAGCAGCTGAGAGACTCTATCAGTGGCTAGAGACTCCCATTTCACAGCAGAAGGGAAGAACTGGCCATCTTTGTAGGTGGGGTAGCCAAGTCCTGCCATTAATCATGGATTCCTCAGAGCATCTACTACCTGGAGCTGGTAAGGTGGCAATGGCCCATGCTTGGGGGAGCTGTGTGCATGTGTGCATGCACAAACACACACACACTTGTCCCTTCTCTGTGCCAAGAAGTGGGAGAGGGGGTGTGAAACAGTGAACTCAATAGTGGTGGTTTCTGGTCAAATCTCTCTTGGCTGAAGTTGCCACTTGATTGGATGTAACATAGAGCCTGGAATGTAGCTGGGCTTATTCCTCACCTTACAGGGGCAGAGGTGACCCCATTTATCTGACTGCTAAATGCATGAGGTCCTAGTTGGGTACTGGTGCAGTCAGAAATAGTGGGGAATAGAGGTGTGGAGCAAATAAGAGTGTCCTGGACAGGATAAGGGGTCTGGCCAAAGAAGTTATCAGGTCCATGGCAGCTCTGGCAGGAGGAAGGGGTCTATGGTCACCATATGCTCCTGTGACGGCGAGAACATTGAAAATGAACAGAATCTCAGCAGTGATGAGAATTCTGCCTCCTTCTTTGACACTTGGGAGGATGAGCTTTTGGGAACCCTGCACACCAAGCTCAGATTTTTGATGTTGTTCCAACTGTGTGACCTTGGTCTAGCAGCAAACTGATTTGTTTCATCTTCAAACCTAGCTCACAAGGTTTCATGAAAATTAAGGATGTGGATGTGAGTGCTAGATAGACATTCAATATATATTGGCATTTTCAGCCCTTTCCACTTATAAAGACAAAATCCAGGCTAATTCTTCATTTCTTCTCCCTTTACCATTTCTTCCTCTTCCCTTGTCTGCCTGTGAGCCACACACACGCCTTACTAAGCCCTCTGTAATTGCAAAGCTGGGAAATTGGGCAGAAAATCTCTGCAAACCTGTTATTTCTCCATGGGTTGAGCCTGTGCATATGTGTATCATAAACTTGGGTGAGCGAGACCTACTACAGAACCATGATCTTTGTATCCTCTTTGTAACTCCAATGATTTATTTTAAGGTCTGCTATAAAAGCAAGATGTTGCTTAATTGTCTTGCTATAAAATATGTAAAGTATTACACTATTGGGGCTCATTAGCTAAAGCAGAGCTGCTGTTTAGTAATCCATAAGGTGATACTTGTTAATGAACGCTGCAAATGATTCTCCTAACTACCTAAAGAGTAATAATAGATATGTCAGTTCGAACAAACAAGTCCCCAGTCCCCAGGGGGCGTGGAGACACTGGATCATAATTAGACAGAGGGGCAGAGCAGACACTTGTATTTTTGCAGATATGGCATCTGTGTGCTCTGCCATCATCCCTTCCTTGTCTAGGCAGAGGGGGCCCCTTCTGGCTGCTGCCTTGTTTGGGTGCAGGATGGTTCTGTGTCCAATGTGGAAGTTGCCACCATGTGACTCCTGTGAGTCAAGGTGCTAGTCCCTCAAATGGGGGGCAGGCAAAAATCCTAATTTAAGGTCTTTTTGATGGAGTGGCTCTCTCCATCCCTTGAGACTAAAGCTTCAGCTCATTAGTATTATTCACTCCAAGTCTCTTAAGTCTGAAATAATGGAGAGTGAATGTGGAGGGAGGGGACATATCCTAGGGCGCTGGTGTTAAAAGTCATTGGATCCTTGGAAAACAGTTTGGCAACTTTACAAAAGAAATTCAATGCAATTACCAGGTGACCCACTTTGGGGTAAATTTCTGGATGGACTGAAAGTTGGATTCAAACAGATCATTGTACACCCCTGTACCCAGAAAACATTATTTGTACTAGCCAAAAAAGTGCAAAGAAACCTTTGTCCATCAGTGGATGAATGGACACACACTGAAATAGATTCAGTCTTAGATATGAAATTCTTTTCTCATTACAGCATGACTAAGCCTTGAACACAATATGCTTAGTGGAAAAAGTGAGGTTAAATAATGATGGATACTGTATGATTCCTCTTTGTTGAGAGTATGAGAATCATGCTATTCAGAGACAGTAATTGGTGATTGCTGCGTGTTGTGAGAAGATGGAATTATTGTTTAATTTTAATTTTATTGTTTAAGATGTTGATGCTTCTCCAGAAGAAGTTCTGGAGATGAGAGTAATAATAGCTGTATAAGAAGGTGAACTTAATGCCGCTGAACCACTGAACCGTACATTGAGAATTGGATACAATATTTTCTGTTATGCACATCTTTCGTTGCCAAGGCATCGAAAATCAGATGGGCTGGACATGTAATGCGATTGGAGACAACCGCTGGACTAGAGCCATTACTGACTGGATCTCACGGGATGTCAAAAGATCATGTGGTCGCCCACCTACAAGATGGTCAGACTTCCTTGTAAAGACCCTGAAGGAACGGTTTGAGGCTCTTCATATTCCTGAATCAACTAGGATGCCATTGGGCTACATTGGCACGTGATAGGGTCCAATGGAAATGTTACTGGCGCCCGCTTGAGCAAATCGATGAATAACGGAATTCAAGTGATCAAGTGATGCACATCTTGTGATAGCAGAGCCAAAAGACAATTGGTCCTAACAGAGAGCAAATGCTTGGTAGCAAATGGATCACGTCTGCCTTCTGCTCTGACCTAGTGGTTCCAGGTCCTGGGATATGGACAAGTACACAGGGTGAGAGTCGGGAGACTTAGTGGGTTAGTCCAGATCAGGAAGACTGAGGTAGTTGTCTTTGTGTTGGTGTCAAGACCATAGATAGTCTAAGAAACATGTTCCGTACCTGTTCTTTGCTACAGTTTTGACCCTCTCCCTGGATCCCATCACACTGTGGACAAGTGACATTTCCACTTTCTTCAGAGAAAGTGGTGAGGATCACAGATACCTGGATACCAGTGTACCCTGATATTCTCAGAAGCCTTGGGCATCCCAGAAGGCTTGGAAAACTGAAAGCTCACCACATTCAGGCTGGACTGATGCGGTTTTTTGAGGGTTAGAGGGAGGCTGAAGAGTGGGATCAAGGCAAAAAATCTTTACTGCTTTTTGTGGGGGGAGGGTTTAGGTCACACCCACAGTACTTAGGGCTTACTTCTGGTTCTATGCTCAGGGGCTTCCTCCTTGTGGTTCTCTGGGGGACCGAATGTAGGCCAGGTACCAAACCTGGGTTGGCCTCATGTAGGGCAACAGTCTTACCCTGTACTAAAGTCTCCAGCCCTCAATTACCTCTTTGAAGATTGCACAGGGAACGTAGCTAAGAGTTAGGGCCTGGGAGAGGCACAGAAAATATATCTTCATTCCTTTAATTGCTCTTGACTTGAACAGTCACAGCTTTTGAAGCACCATCTTCCCAGTCTGAAAACATGCAACTTGCCACATTGGGTATGGTGGGAATAAAATAAGACAATCTGATGGGTTGGAGAGATAGATCACTCAACAGGCTGAAGTGCATACTTTATTTTTTTTTTAATATTTTATTATACAGGGCTGGAGCGGTAGTCCAGTGGGTAAGGCATTTACCTTTCATGCGGCCGGCTTGTGCCGGCCCTGGTTCGATCCCCCGGCATCCCATATGGTCCCCCGAGCACTGCCAGGAGTAATTCCTGAGTGCAGAGCCAGGAGAAACCACTGAGAATTGCTGGTGTGACCCAAAAAAAAAAAAAAAAAAAGCAAAAAAATATTTTATTATACAACTGTGAGATATACAATTATGAAGATGTTCATGTTCGGGTTTCATTCATACAGTGTTCCAGCATCCACCCCCATCAGTGCCCATTTCCCACCACCAATAACCCAAATTCCTCCCCTCCCCAGCCTGCTTCTATGGCAGGTTCTTTATCTCTTCTCTTCTCTTCTCTTCTCTTCTCTCTCTCTCTCTCTCTCTCTCTCTCTCTCTCTCTCTATATATATATATATATATATATATGTATGCAAGGCAAATAGGCAAATGCCCTACCCGCTGGACTATTGCTTTTGGCCCCTGATGTAATCGTTTGAGGTTCTTTATGTTCCTGGAGCAAGCAGATGCCCTTGGGCTCTACTAGCATGAGACAGGACATATGGAGATGTTATTGGTGCCCGCTCAAGCAAATCGATGATGAATGGGAAGACAGTGATACAGTGATACAGTGATATATATATATCTATATATATATATATATCTGGCACTGCACAGTCCCCCAAACATGGCTGGGAACGCCCCTGAGCAAACAGCCCTGCGGCTGTTCCCTCTCTCCCCTGTAAAAAGATGATGTAAGTAAATTGTTCTGCATGTTTTTGATACATGACCAATTCGGTGGTTATTAGAACGAATAATGGATTGGGGGGAGGCAGGGGCTTCCTCAGCAGTGCTCAAGTGGCCTAAGGGCCCTTCCAGGCAATTCTTGTCCAGCTGGGCTAGTTCACAGCAAGGGCCTGCGACATGCTCCTGCTAGAGTTATGCAGTGCCAGGGACTACCCAGATTAACCTGGCAGGGCTCTGTGTCACCAGAGTCAAACCCAGCAGTTTTTGGAGGCCTCCAGGGCTGCACCTGGCAATACTCAGACACCACATGATGCCGGAGAATCAAACCAGGCCTGACTCTGCACCAAGGTGCGGCATTAACCCGTGTGCAATCTCTCCTGGCCCTTGAGGATATTCCCAGTGTTGGAAGGGAGTGAACGTGGTATTCCATAGCCTGGAACAGTCAGTGCAAATGCTCATCCTGGGCTACGTGAACAATTCCTGAGCACGGAGGGTATGAAGTCATTGAATTCATACTCATGGTATAAATAACTCTATGATGGAAATAAAGGGAGGGAAGCTTTTCCTTGTTGTAGGTTTCAAATAATAGACCTAGAAAAAATGATGGCATGGCAAATTACCATTTGGCATCTTCTCTGATTCTAATTGTCGGCATCATCCTGAGATCTGACTTCCCTTAGACTTGTCTTGTCTAATTAACGGGCTCCACCACTCGGCAATAAGAAGCGATGAACTCTGCCATCTGCGACAACACGGATGGAACTGGAGGGGTGGGGTCATGCTAAGTGAAGTAAGTGAGAAGGAGAAAGACAGACTGCATGAGCTCATGCTGTGTGGGCTATAAAGCACCGAAGGCAGGGATCAGGCAAACCCACACAAAAACAACCCCCTTGAACACTGACTACAGAAAGGAAGTTTACCAGCGGTGGGGCGGGCAGGTGGCAGGGAGGAGTTTTTTGGATGATGGGCATGATCTGGTTCTGACGGGGTATGAACCTGTACCCCTGTGTGAAGAGAATCTGGCACCCCAACATCAGCTCCGTACAAGGAAGTCTCATAAGAAGAAGAAATAATTAAGAGAACTGATTCCCCCAGGTCACTGTTTCATGTGTTTCATTGTTTCACTGTTTTCACTGTTTCCCCATCTGCAACTTGTTTCATGGATGGGGGAAACAGACTGGCAAGACTCTGCCCAGCTCAATGAGGACTAGGCACTAGCAGGGGCTCAGACCAACATGGCCGACGAAAGCCTGTGGGACTCATTGCCTGTGGGTGCTAAGTACTCTGCTTGGATTGTTTAATTTCATTCTTGCTGGATCCCTCTGCAGAAGGTGTGGCGATGGTTTCAGGAACGGGGACTTGCTGGGAGAGAGGTGGTGGCAGCAGGATTTGAACCTGGGGCTTCTGGCACCCAATGGATTCCTTCTTCCAATGACCTAGAAGGACTCACAAAGAATTGGATCCAGGGTGCTCACAGGCTCCACCTCTTCCTGGTGTGACCACTAACTTCATGCAACTCCTTGCAAAAAATTAACTGCAAAATTTAAAGCACACAGCAGGAAGCCTGCCGTGGACTGTCACTGAGGCTAGGACCCCCTGGCCTTAGGCCTGGCCTGAGATCACCCGCAGTGGGTGTGGGTGAGGGCGGGGGCCTCTCCTCTGATGGTCATGTTCCCCTGCAGGTACCCCTTGGGATTTTGGTGGTGGGGTAGTGGTAGTGATGTTGGATAGGAGATTTCTTGGGGGTATCTGGAGTCTGTTTCCAGTGCCTGCAGCCTGCCTCTCCTTCAGAGGGGCGGTGGCGGACAGCTTTTGCTCACACTTTTGGCAGGGCGGCTTGATCATGAGTTAGGTATAAAAATATTCCGAGGAAGACAGTGACTCACAATTGGGGAATTCGAGGGACACACGCGATGCAGTGTTTTTTTTTTTTTTTTTTGCATGGATCCCAGTGGCCACCGTGGTGTGTAAGAGCTCCCTGAGCACAGCGAGAGCCCTGAGGAGGAAGCATTCGTCTCTGTAAGCAAGCTGTGGATGTCTTCTGCACCTTTTCTTAGATGAGAGCTATGGGCAATATTCATAGCTGTGGGACTTGGAATAGACAAATTCAAAACAGAGCTGGAGGCTGCGCTGCCAGGAGCCCGCAGGTTATCAAGTTCTGGGTCCACATGTGAGAAACCAAGATGGGGGAAATTCTCCCTGATCCTGCCCCCAACTCCATCCCATCTTCCCACTGTGCCCGAGAACAGTTTCCAGGGCAGTCTTAGAGTGAACGTACTGTCAGCACCTATTTCATCCTGCCAGACCTTCATGAGAAACCGCCGAGGGCTGCTTCCCCCAGACTGGGGGTCGCCTTAGCGCTCCAGCAGGATTTGTAGTTTCTTGCTGCATGGTCCCATGAGGACAGGGTGTTACGCTCCACTTGGAAAACGTGTTTTCTGTGAGTCTCACCTGAGAGATCCCTTCCCAGAAAGACTCCCACCACCTCCCAGCTGAACCCATTGTAGCTCCGTGCTCCCTCCCTTCCCCCCGCCAGCCTCCCTCAGAGGGTGTCACCTCCCCACATTGTGGAAACTGTTCCTTTGCTTGGGGAACCCTCAGCAGGACTCTGGGAAACTTGAAGGCTGGCCTGTTTGATTCACATGTGGGACCTCAAGCCCTCACAGGGGCTTGGCCCGGGAAAACGCTCACTCGGTGGCTGTGGAATGAATGGAGCGAAAATCATGCAAATAAATCATTGTTGAACTTGATGTCTCTTTCGTTGTGTGCTGGCAACACTCGGAGAAAGGCTCCTGGGTCAATTAAAATCCAAGGCAAAGCCAGATCAAATCCCTCCCACCTACATTTGTCATTCTGTGGAAGAGGAACATGGATCAAAAGGACTTCGGGAAGGAAAAAAAAAATCAGTGTCCTCGGAGCCCCTGTTTTCCTTCTTTCGAAAAGGTCTTTTTCCTGGGCAAGAGTGATGGTATAGTAGTCACCATGTTTGCCTTGCACGCTGCACACCCGGTTCGATCATGACCCCCATGTAGTTCCCCAGAGCCCTACCAGGGGGTGCAGAGCCAGAAACAAGCCCTGAGCACCACAGGTTTGGTCCCAAACCAACAGAACCGTTTTCTTATGTGTGTTTGCTTACTTGTTTCTGCATTCTCTTTCCTCTGTTCTGCTGCTGGTCTCTGATGGGCGCCACACATACACTTGGTCTTCATGCTCCCACATTCTGTTCTAGTGCTCTGAGCGGTTGTGGCACTTGGACAGTAGCTGCATCTCCTTCTGTGGTGCCCGCTTATATCATGGTTGTATTAATTCATCAATTTATTTGGTATTACCTCTGATTTTTACTAAGGTGTCATAGTGTACAGTCGTGTCAATATTGGTTTTATTTTATTTTATTTTGCAGTGCTACTATGCCACACCCACTGCCAAAGCGCCAGAATCCATTGACTGTTATCCTAAGCTACCTTCCCTCACCTTCCACCTAGAATCCAAGATCCCATTCTAAGAACTCAATCTCAGGGTTTGTTTCCAATGGGACCAGTTCATCTCTTACTCTTTTTCTTTAAATTCTTCATAAAGTGAGATCATCCTGGATTTGTCCTTTTCTTTCTGACTTACTTTAGTTGACCTGACTTCCTCCATTTCCATCCAAGTTGCAGCAAATTGCAAGGTTTCATCTCTTTTCACAGCTGAGTAGTATTCCATTATATACACATAACACAGTTTCATTATCTACTCCTCTGGTGTTGAGAGCTCACATGGGTTCAAGATCTTGGCTCATGTAAACAGTGTTGCAACAAACATAGGTTGTACTCTTTTAAGTGGCGGTATAAACATCTGTACACATCTGGCTTCAGTGTACCTGGAATCAATGCCCACACTGGGGACCAGAGCAGGGGGTGAAACTCAGGACCTCACGCTTACCAGGCAAGGACTTTAGTCACTGAGTCATGTCCTGCTCTCTTCATCACATTCCTTTTTTTTCTTAGTTTAGGGTTATAGATTCTTCATCTGGCCCTGAGTTTCAGAAGGATTTTCTCACTTGATCATTTCTCTCTAAATTAAAAATAGCTTTGTTATAAGAGGTAAAATGTGCCTGCAATAGGGGCAGGCAGGGTTTGTGTGGGTGTTTGGGAATTGGGTGATGGGAATTGGCACTGGTGGAGGGATGGGTTCTGGAACACTGTATTGTAGAGACCCAATTATGAACATCCTTGTAATTCTATATCTCACAAGGTATAATTACTCGATCACTTGACATTCCGTTATTCATAGATTTGCTCAAGTGGCCTCCAGTAACATTTCCATTTGACTCTATCACGTGCCAGTGTAGCCCAATGACATCTGGTTGCTTCAGGAATGCGAAGAGCCTGAAACCGTTTGTTCAGGTTCTTGGACGAAGAAGTCTGACCATCTTGTAGGTGGGTGGCCATGTGATCTTTTGACATCCCATAGGATCCAGTCTGTAACGACTCTATATGGTATAATAAAAATTAATAAAAAATGAAAGAGAGACAGAGAGAAAGAGATACAGAGAGAGAGAGAGACAGAAAGGAAGGAAAAGAAAAATGCCTGCTATAGAGCTGGGAAGGAGGGAATATGGGACATTGGTGGTGGGAATGGGGCACTGGTGAAGGGATGGGTGCTGGAACAATGTATGACTGAGACCCAATTATGAACATCTTTATATATCTCACGGTGGTATAATAAAAATTTTAAAAAATTTAAAAAATAAATAAAAGTGCAAAAAATAGCTTTGTTCTGATCACCAGAGTAATAAATACTTGCCAAAAAAGTGGTTCAGAAAGAAAAAAGAAAGTTAAAGTATGCTTACTCCTGAGTGTTAACCTGACCATCAGATTTGAGTATGTTCTTCCAGACTTTTTTAGGGGTAGACACCCAGTTATAGCCCAAACAATAATAGAGGCTTTGGAATAATCCACTTTTGCTAATTCCCTGTCACACTCTGGCAGGTTTCTACATCCCTAAACCCAGTTCTGAGTCATATCAGTTTTCTTTTTCCAGCCTCCTTCCTGTTCTATTCATGGACTGTCCCTTAGGTCCCTCCTGAGTGGACGAGGTAGTACCACTCCCTTTTCAAAACAAAAAAAAAAACAAAAACAAAAACAAACACACACAAAAACAAAACAAGCTTGCTGGGTATAATGTGAACCCAGAATCTGAGAGAAAAATGCTCTATCCTGTCCCATAAAAGCCTCCACAATTTGATTGATTGGTGATACCTCTAGTCATCTACAAGCTGGAGTAAGAGAGTGTTTCTCAAGCGCCAAGCCCTGGCCAGCCTTATGCGAAGGCCTGCAGGAGACTCAGGAATGTTCAGAGTGGAGAAGAGTTGGCCACAGCCCTTGCTAGCAGAGCCAGTTCAGGAGGAGAAGGTGTTTTCCCCAGCGGCCATCATGCCTGTCTTAGGGGCTGTATCTCTCCCTTTCCAAGTACACAGATGCGTGTTTTACTCTCCGGCATGACAACCTACTAGGGAAATACAGACAGAAAGCCCCAGAGAGCTCCATAAAACGACATAAACATGCCTATGTCTAGAAGGTGAGAATTAAGACCAAGACCTGAAAAAAAACATCTTCTATCAGCTTTCTTTTTTTTTTTTCATGAAAAAGTGTTTTCTTGCAAGTGCCTGGAATCCACAGCAAGAGCAGCAATGGGATACAAAGGCACTTAAGTTTAGGCGCTCAAAGGAGAAAATCCTGGTGATCGAACTTTGATTGTGTTGACAAATTAATCTAATGAGAATAGTTTCCCACTACGAATTCATTAAGCAAAAATGTGCAAAGTAGGTATTTGCAGCCTGTTAACCCTTAATTGGCTCAGCACTGGAAACACTTAATTGTGATGTGTGTCACCAGAGTCCCTAATGGAGTTAATCGCCGTTAGACTTACAAAATTATACATTTTAAATGATGATGTTTAATTAAAAATTATTTGGGATTATCTTCAGCCCCTACTTTCAAGTGAGCAGCTTGGGTACACTTGAGAAAATGGTGGCAAAAATAATAGTATCAGGAGTGTAGCTTTTGCTTGTAATCCAACTTCTACCTGTGGGAAATATGGACTAGAGATGCAGGCAATTTTGAATTAAGTTCCCAATGTTTCAGGGTGGCGTGGCGAAAGCAGGGAGCTGGTGATCTTGGCAGGATCCCTGCTTTGGCCCAGAACTCAGAATCTTGGTTGGTAAAATCTGGGATATTGGATTAGACTGGATTTAGGAAATCCTGGTGCTCACAAGAGAGAGCTAAAATGAAATATTTCAACATGTCCGTGGGCTCAAATAAAAATCAGAGCACAACTAACAGCTTCTCAGTGATTGAAGGAGTGAAGGATCGGGCCATAGACTCTAAAACGTGCCATGGAAACTTAGGGGAAAAACACAAGCCCCTAACAAACCACCCGTAAAAACAACAAAAAGGAGGTGGGGCTTAATTAGGAGCTCTTTCTCCCTCCGACACACACATCTAATTGCCTTCCTCCTTTCTTGGTGGTCCCAGTAGGTAGGGGTTGGGGGAACTTTTCATTCTATCCAATAAGCCCCATATTGCGAAGAAAATGCTTTTCCTGCATTACGAAAGAAAACAATTAAATTCTGGCGTTGTGCTAATCTTCCTGACACTTTCTAAATCCTGCACCATCCATTTCAGTGTTCAGACACAAATTATAGTAGCATCTTGGGGCTCCCCGTGACCCTTCATCAAGTACACAGTTTTAATGATCTGTATTCTAAGGTGCTTGAACAGTGGTCTCCCCCAGAGATCTGGAAGTCTCTGAGGTGTGTGTTCAAAAAAACACAGCTGGTGGCAGGGCTTGAAACCTCAGTGGGGCGGCCTGCAGAGCAGTGGGGAGAAAGGCGGGTAACAGATGACCACAGCTGCCCCGGCTTTTGCCAATGCCTCGGTCACATGCACATCCAGCAGAAGCCACAGTCACAGGGGGTGTCGGGAAGAGGCTGGGTAGGGCTGAAAGGTCCATCTCAGGGAAACATGGGCCACAGTTTCCTTTGTTGTGGTTCCAGGTCAGGAGCAAGGCAGCCTCTCTGGGAGAGACTCCTTTTTGCTGTAATGAGGCCTCTTGATGCTAATGAACTCTCCCCAATGGTCAGGGAATGGCTTCATGACCAGGTGCATTCTGGGAAGCCATGGAATGGTCATCTGCTTCCTTCTTCTCTTCTTCCCCCTGTCTTCACGGTCACCAGGTTCAGCCTGATCTGGGCAGCTCAGACTCATGGGGCAGCTCTGACCTTGCTGCCAGACTGTTCTTCCTGAGACTCTAAGAATCATTGCCATTGTCTCTGGGTTTGGATCTGCCCCTTTTAATGGGACTTGTGATTCCTGGGCTCTCCATGCTGGAACTGCTTTGGTACCTTTCCCCTACTGGGGCTGTGGCATTGCTGCTCCAGTGACAGGGTTACCACTAAGTGAGGTTCTCTTTCCTTTCCAGTGAGGGGGTAAGATGGCACACCATATCAAGTGAAGCATGGTCTCTGACCACATTCCAGGTTGGGGTGCCCACGAAGCACAGGTGGCTGGGGGTCTCCCCAGGAGCTGCATTGAAAAAAGTCAGAACAAAAGTCTTGGCAAAAGCAAAATAACCCCCCAGTCCCCTCCCTCAATAAAACTCCATTTAACCAAGCAAGATAGAGAAGAGCTGAAGGCTGAGCTCTCTTGCCAAGGTGAGGAATAAGCATCTTCATAGAGCATGAAAAGAACGATCAGTTACTCAATGAACATACACCCCATAGAAGATTGAGAACATTCAAGATGAAGCCAAAATCTATCAGTCCTCTATGTTATGACTTGGTGGGCTTCTGCCAGGGTCTAATCCATACAAATCTCTATCTGCCTCCACTACAGAGTCTTGTGTGTGAGCTTATATCAGAGTTACCACTTGGGGCAGGTAAAATGTCTGTGACATTCCTTTCAACAGTTGTATCGTATTACACCATACGTCTATGGCTCCCCTAAGAGACTTTAGGGATGTATGGGTGTCTTTCCAAATTGGGGATGATCACAGAAATGTAGTCTCTGGGAGGATTGAAGAAGAGAGGCATGAAAGCTAGAGGAAGGGAATATTCTCCTATTTCCTTTTCTTGGGGAGCATCCTTAAAGCTTGTTCTTGCCCCAGACTTACCTATCAGGGAAGAACTTCTCACTTGATCTGGCTTTCCTGGGATCACTGTATCACTTTCTTCCCATATATCATCGATTTGCTCGAGCTGGCACCAGTAACATCTCAATATGTCCTGTCACATGCAAGATAGCTCAAGGACACCAGCCCACTCCAGGAACATAAAGAGCCTCAAACCATTCCATCAGGTCATGGATATGAGGTCTATAATTGTTACCAGTTTAAAATAAACTGGTATTTGGTATGCCAAATATGACACGAATAGCTTGCCAGGCTCTGCCGTGCTCTTCCTGGGATGCCACAGGACTATTTGCCCAATCTTAAGATTCACAGAACGGGCCTGAGAGTGTGTCCTGCTTCTCAAGATCCCGAGGTGGAGAGCAAATGTGACAGAGTGTGGGAAGCATCTCTGTCCTCCCAGCACTGCTCAGCATTCTGACAGTTGGTTTTTCCTTTGGGCCTAGCTCGGCAGCACAGGGTCTAGGAAAGGGCTCACCTTTGTGCTGTTCTAATGGGCGAGGTCTGAGCAGCAGGGCCAAGATGGGAGAGAGGAAATCAAGGACAGGAAAGACAGCGAGGAATGCATTGGCCGTGTCCTGAATAGTAGGCCAAGGCGTGCCAACAGCTTCCCTTGGGCTCTGAGGAGCCACCAAAGATTCCTGAGTATAAGCAACCAAAGAAACTGCAGAAGGCGGGAGCGAGCCAGGATGGAGCAGCATCGAGCAGGGAGACACTGGGTTGCAGGGTCTGAGGAAGGAAGAGCTGATTATGGAATGGCAGGGCAGGAGGTCAGGGAGACGTCAGAGCTCAGACATGCATCTTCTGTGTCCCTCGGCTCTGCACTCGTGGAATCTAGCCATGGAGGATGGAAAATACCTACCACATGGTTAGGCCACAGATGCTGTGTTTGTAATGACCACAGACCAATTCTCAACCGATCCAGTTCAGCCATGATTTCCGCTGTGCTGGATGTTGGCATCATCTCGGGATGGTGTGGAGCTTGTGAGGGCACACGGAAGTTCTAGGCACACATGATGTCATTTTTTTTCCTTTTTTTGGGTCACACCCGGCAATGCTCAGGGGTTTCTCCTGGCTCTGCACTCAGGAATTACTCCTGGTGGTGCTCGGGGACCATATGGGGATGCCGGGATTGAACCTGGGCTGGCACAGGCCAGCCGTGCGCAAGGCAAACGCCTAATCTGCTGGGCTATCGCCTCCGGCCCCACATGATGTCATTTTTCATCAGCAACTGGAGCTTCCTGGAGTGCTGGGGATCTGGCGGGCAGGGGGTATCTGGAGCCAGTTCCCCATTCTTTGCATCCAGAGCTGGGAGGGGAGATCCACCAGTGGGATCCCATGACACAGCCTGCGGGCTGCATTTTCTGTGGGAGAGCCTTCCTAATTAAGGTGACTTTTGTCAGGTGGATGAGTAATTAAAAGAGAAGAACTTCTAACCTTTGAGGCCCTTAGCAATCCCAGGTCAAAAATAATGGTCTGGTCCTCAGGGACAGCCAATACCAAGGCAACGGGAGAGAACTTTCTTTCGTGGGAAGACTAGCATGGCCACAACCTACAGCTGAATTTGCCTCAGCACTCCCCCTGCTCCCCAGAGCTGTGTGTCGTGGAGCAAGCCCACAACCTCTCTGAGCTTGGTTTTCTTTCTAGGTCAAGGGTATCATGACTAACAAGTAGCCCTTGAGCTGATAAGGGCAGAGATTGAACATGAATTTGTGATACAGAGGACACAACATTAACAATAGCTGTTAGTGAGGACAGTCTGGTGGAGGCCTTCTAGAAGGTTCTTCTGTCTCTCAGTGCTTCTCCAGAGTTTTGTCTGACTTTGGGTTCATCTCTGTTCTCAGGACAGCTCACAACTCACTCTGCCCTGTCCCACCTGCCAGCCATAGTTTTCTGGGAGAATACACAAGAAACTATGAATAGTGGATGCTAGAGATTTGGGGGCTGTTTCTGAGACCACAGGGTATGTGGGTTCCTTTTCTCCCTGGGAATTTCCCCCATTTTATAATGGCCATTCTTTTTTTTTTTAACATTTTATTATACCACCGTGAGATATACAATTACAATGCTGTTCACGCTGGGGGTTTCGGTCACACAGTGTTCCAGCACCCCCGCCCTCCACTAGTGCCCCCCCAGCCACCACTCATGTCCCCAATTCCCTCCCCTCCCACATCCTGCCTAAATGGCGGGTTCTTTATCTCCTCTCCTCTCCCTCTCTCTCTCTCCTCCTTCTCCCACATTGTACACTTCTAAGTGCACTACGACACTTAGAAGCCATCATTTGCATTTTTTGACTGTATTTAATGCTCAGTTCTATGTTAGCATCAGAACTTTTAGACATTTATTCACACATGTTCCCTTTTCTATCTAAACTAACCTCTGACTCCCACACGCTTGTCGTAATTTCCACTTTCGGTAAGATCACCTAGTATATTTATGTCATGCAAATAAATGCAGTCATTCTATGTCTCTCTCTTTCCTTCTGACTAATTTCACTCAACATGATTCTTTCCACATCCATCCATTTATAGCAAAATTTCATAACTTCATTTTTTCTAACACACTGCATAGTATTCCATTGTGTAGATGTACCACAAGTTTCTTTATCCAGTCATCAGTTCTCGGGCATACTGGTTGTTTCCAGGTTCTGGCTATTGTGAATAGTGCTGCTATGAAAATAAAAGTGCGGATTGTGTTTCCGCTGTGTGTTTTTGGCTTTCCAGGGTATATTCCCAAGAGCGGTATGGCTGGGTCAAAGGGGAGCTCAATTTCTAGTCTTTGGAGGAATGTCCATATTGTTTTCCAGAAAGGTTGTACAAGTCGACATTCCCACCAACAGTGTATGAGAGTCCCCTTTTCCCACATCCACGCCAGCACTTGTTGCTTTTACCCTTTTGAATATGGGATCATGGCCATTCTTATTGAAGGCAAGTATATCTCTTGATTCCAACACGGGAGAGTTGTGTACTTTCATCTAGAATAGGAACCAATCATTCTGTTGCAAAGTATTAAAGAAAGTGGCTTTTCCCAATACAGTGACATCAAAGAATCTTGGTCACACCATCCAATGAATGCAGAGCCCTAAGCCCTCAAGTATGTTCTGAGTCTACATCTTACTAGCTGATTGTTTCCTGGAATTAATGGGCTGGATGTATGTCTCATGTATAGACAATGGGCCAAGAATTTGGGATACAGAGAGCCCAGGGCTAGCAGGGATTTGGGAGGTCAAGGGAGACTCACTAACATGAAAGATGCCTGCAAAGAAGTCTGTAAACTAAGATGAAGACCTTCAAGTTCCTGGAGTCAAAGAACTCCTTTCTTTTCTTTCAGTCAAAGAAAGGCAAGGATGGCTAAAGAATACCCTGCCAAGACAGAGAATAAGGCAGACCACTGGGGACTTCCTGGCAGAGAACCAAGCTACTCCCTATTGTCAGAAATCTTGGAGGAGGAATCTGCGCCTTGACTTGTCCATTTGGATCTGTGAGTGCTCCTGGGCCGGAAAATGATGGGTAGAAGCAGGTGCAGCCACATATGGCCTTTCCCTCACTGGTGTCAGTGGCTGGATATCACCTAATAAATGCATCAGCACCAGTGATCATGACGTCAGTCTGCAGGGTGGAAAGCAACCTGGAGTGTCAGTCACAGGGACCAGAGTGGAGGCAGGCAGAGTCCTGTGTTGTTACTGTCTTTACCAGCTCAGTTTCTATGCTACCTTCATTGGGAAGCAGCCCATTCTTTCCCTCTGGGAGGAAACAGTGTCTCATGATTCTATTCGGTGTGAGTGAGTTGATATCGTTTTACAGGGTGTGCACATGAGTCAGCCTTGGCCACTCTGGCTCCATTCCCATGGCCCATGGCAAATGCTTTGGGCTGGGGCAGATCATCCAGACCTGTCTGATGAGGCTGAATCCTGAGATTTTTCTTAGTTATACTGGAAATGGGTCACATTTCCTCTACCAAGTTTTAAGCCTGGAGTTGGCAGTCGACAGGTAAGCCTGGATGAAGATAAGGTAACTGAGAGGAAAGAAAGCATTCTGAGATGGAGGCCAACATATTATAACACTATTGAAGTACCTGGATTCAGCAGTACCTGAAGGCCACTTAAATGATGTTATATGAACTTACCATGTTCCTCATCCTGCCCTTTGATTTGAGCTTATATTTATGCTACCAAATACCTGAAAACTCAGTTCTTAGAGGGGACTAATACAGGTATCTCTACCTCTGTGGATGAGAAACTTCTTTGGTTAGGAGGCAAAAACCCCAGAAATATGGATTTATTAGTAATACTTCGAATGGATAAACGCTGCTTGCTTGTTAATTCTTCCTACCATCTCAAAAGCATGGCAAGATGCTGTGACCAGTATTTGAGGGTGCTTGACATGCAGGCAATACATTGCAGTTGATTAGTGGCCATCTTGGAAAGGCGGCCATCTTGAAAGGCAGACAGCTGTGGGGAGCCTCATGGATATCCATCCCCAAATTAGGTTGTAGACTTAAGAGGGACTAATAAGGCACAAAAAGTAGTGACTCTGTCCAATCATAAAAACTATTTTTCCATCTCTTTTTTCCCCGTGAAAGAATGAACTTTTCTGAATCAAGGCTAAGACTTGTTTCATACTCGACTACCTTCCTTGCTTACTACATTGCTGGCAGAGACTCGGACTATGAGAACACTTAGGGGCATTTTAGCACCAGGTCTGCATGGAGCTGTTTGGCTCTTCTCTTCTGAGGACCAATCACTGTATCACTGTCTCCCCATTGTTCATCAATTTGCTTGAGTGGGCACCAGTAACATCTCCATACGTCCTGTCA
>JAJIBD010006859.1:0-74959 GCA_021461705.1 Cryptotis parvus | reverse complement strand
GAATGTAATTCAAAGCAATTTGAAACTGATCCAATCTGAATCAACAAAATTTGATTTTTGAGTTAATATAAAGTCTGAATTAGTGAAAAGCTATCCATCTAATTCTATCAAGTATAAGAACAAAAGAAAATAATGGAAGAGCGATGGGTTGAGACTGTCTTCCTATTCCATCTGCAGCAGTTTTTCATGTCAATACACCCCCACACACACACACACACCCATGTCAATGAACATGACTTTGTCACAGTGCTGCTTTTTTGTTTTGAGAACAATAAGTAAAGTTCAATTCAACTGCTCGACTGATGTCCAGGAGCTTTAAAAATTCCACACAATCTGCCATCTGCACCCTGGGTCTAGGGAAAAGCCAGTAATGAATTTCTAGAAACTGAGGTTGGAGAACCAGAGAGAGCAGATGGTGTAAATCCCCTCTAAAGTCTAGGGGGAAATGAGATCCTATATGTTACCTGAAGGCAGGAGAAAGTTGAAGCCTCCTCTCCTCATTTGTTCTCTAAGCTGTCAGAAGATGTGACAGGGATACAGCTGACCCTTTATAAGTAACAGTTATAATTTCTACCTCCAGACAAAATCCATCGCTATACTAATGAAAAATTTTGGTAGCCACGGGAGATGGTTAGCTAGGCCTAGACAGGTTTAAAAATGACTACTGGACTTGTATCTTAAAGCCTGAGTCTTTTATGTCCTCTGTGATATATATTTTTTTTTAATTTTTTATTTTTACAATTACAAAGATATACATTTAAAAAAGTTCATATTTGGGTTTGGTCATACAGTGATCCAGCACCCATCCCGCCACCGGTGCCCATCTCCTACCACCAACGTCCCCGGTTCCCCCCCCCTTCCCAGCCCAGCTCCATGGCAGGTTCTTTATTTCTTTCCGTTTCTCTCTCTTTCTCTTTCCTTCCCCTCAGACTATGGATTACAGATAATACATTAAAGGGTTGTCATGTGTATCTTTTGCCTCTATTTAATGCTCAGTTCTAGGTTGGCATTAATACCCTCAACAATTGTTAGCACCCTGTTTGCATTTTTCTTATCAGAGAAATAATAACTAGGGCTAAGAAAATAAAGCAGCTTTACTAACTGCTTTTTAAAAAGTACTCAAAAGTACAAAATCAACTGAAGAAACTTATATAGGAATGTCAAACTACAAAGACTCTTTACTTGAAGCTACATAATTTGGTTTATATACCTCCCCCAAAACAGTGCTCTACTGTAAGGCTAAATTTTACACATTTGTAGGTGTTTGCTTCATAAGAGGAATGCGCCCTTATGAGAAATATTTTATAATCTTGAAGGAGGAAGAAACTTCATAGACAAGCTTTTTCATTACAAGACCCAATAGAGTCACTTGAAAGTTTTTTATCAGAAATAAACAAAGATGAATCACAAATTTAAGACATCAAATTTAAACTCACAATACTTTCTTTTTGTTATTATTTATGCTATTGTTTTGCATAATGGCTATTAGTTTCACATCTGTTCATGTATTCTCAGGATATGTAGAAAATCTTTGACAATTTGGCTAATCAAAGTAACAGTGATCCAATCCTGTGTACTACCTAGTTTGCAAATATATACGACTGACAGATATTGTGGTAGGAAGTCTGAGCGATTATAAGTATACAACTACACATGTCCCTAAGTTGGTCAATTTCATCTTTCTGTCCTTCCCTGCATTTTTGGTCATCCTCAGTCCTGGAAATTTATCACCAACATAACTGAATACTTAATTAATTTCCACATATAGTAATTTCTTAAAAGAATCAGTCCAGTAAATTGGTTGGCAATTCAAACCTGATCTTTAGGCCAACATGACATTTTGGAAAATCATAGCAGGACTAAATATGAATTAAGTGGTTGTAAGTGATCCAGGTAAATGCTTAAACAAAATGCACTTCAATTTCATAATTATTTATACAATTCGTAAAAATGTATATAAATACTTAGTAATTCCTAGCACACAGTAGGCATTCAAATTTAGTAACTACAATAATGATTTATAGAATATTGATATAAATAGCCAAAAAACATTCTTGTTTTTTAACTTGATCACTTGATCACTTGAATCCCGTTATTCATGGATTTGCTCGGCGGGCACCAGTAACATTTCCATTGGACCCTATCATGTGCCAATGCATGGCCCAATGGCATCTGGTTGATTCAGGAATATGAAGAGCCTCAAACTGTTCCTTCAGGGTCTTTACAAGGAAGTCTGACCATCTTGCAGGTGGGCGGCCACGTGATCTTTTGATATCCGTGGGATCCAGTCAGTAATGGCTCTAGTCCAGCGGTTGTCTCCAAATTGCATTACATGTCCAGCCCCTCTGATTTTCGATGCCTTGGCAAGCGAGACAGCGTCCCTGGATTCTGGAATAGCAATGGAGGTCAGAACTCCAGATTCCTTCTCTCACTTGAGTGAGGCGTGATATTCCAAGCAAAGCTCTTCCGATTCCTCTCTGGGAGAACGAATAGCATTCTCATCCTACTTTCATAGGGCCCAGGTCTCTGAGGCGTATGTTAATGCAGGGAGAATGGTGGAGTCAAAAGAGATGTGCTCGGAGCCAGAGGTTCTTTGTCCTTTTAGCTATTTCTTTGATGCCTTTGAAGGCATTTCATGCCGCTCTCTTCCTCCTGCGCAGCTCAGGTTTTAGGTAGTTCATCATGTTGATTCTGAACCTAGGTACACATAACTGCTGCATTCAGAGATGTTTGTTCCATTGAGAGTGAATGGGGCCTCTGGAACTAGTTCATTCTTCATAAACAAGGTTTTTTTTTAAGATTCAGCTGTAGACCTATCTTTCCACATTCCCAGTCGAAGATTTACTGTTTTTTAACAGTAACTATTAATGTATGATATGGAGGAGGGATCAGCTGAGCACATGCTCATCTGATCATGAGGCGTCCAGGAGGGATGACGGGTTTGGGCCCTGGCCTGCCACTCCAATAGAGCCTCGGAAGAAGCCAGAGGGAATTGCTACACTCCCCAACCCCTCACCATAATGGCAACATTTCAATGTCTGGATTCCACAGCTCGTCAGAGCTCCACCCAAGACAGAAGCCAATCTCGACTCCAGCTTGTCAGAACCCCACCCTAGAGAGAAGCCCATTTCACAGACACAGATGGAGCTGCTACCGGCTCTCCCGAGCTTGTCTGATTATGAGGCATCCGGGAGGAATGATGAGTTCAGGCCCTGGCCTGCCACCCCAACAGAGCCTCAGAAGAAGCCAGATACTTTGCAGCCACATGGTACATCAGCAGTTGCAAAAACTAAGAGTGCCCTCATGGCAAAGTCTGGCAAGCTATCCATGTCATATTTGATATGCCAAAAACAGTAACTAGAATAGACCTCATTCATGACTTGAAGGAATGGTTTGAGACTCTTCATGTTCCTGGAGCAAGCAGAGACCCTTGGGCTATACTAGCACAAGACAGGGACAAATGGAGATGTTACTGGCATCCACTCAAGCAAGTTACTGAACAATGGAAAGACAAGTGATACAAGTGATGGAGAAGAGATAAATGTCAAAAAATACTTTCAATTTAAATTTGGGGAAAATGTTAGAAATAGCAATGAATTTATGTGAGGCTGATGAGTAAAATTAGTTATGTCTGTAATTAGGTTGAGAAAGGTTGTATCCATCAAAATATTTCCTCTCATCTCAGTTGAACATACTGCTACTTTTCAAAAGCACACAGTGTGCATCATCTCCCATGGACATTAGCACATTTTCAGAATCGAGAATTTATCAGACCAGTTAATCAATTAGAAAGATAATCAGGCATCAGCATCATAAATTGCTGTTCAAAAGAGTCTCCATTTTCATTTATAGCTAAACTTTCATCAAAACTTGAATATCTGACTTAAATCAACAAACTTATATAGGCACATGCTTGTACATGGATAGAAAGAACTTCAGTTCCAAGGTAATAAAGAAAAAAAGTGAATAAACGTTGGGAAAGTAAGAAAAACTACAGAGAAAGACAGAAGAGAAGATGAGAGAATCTTCAAGCTAGAGGTCGTAGCATAAAGACTAGTAGAGTTGATTTTGACTTAGCTTGATCTATTAGATGAAGCATTGACAACCAAAAAGAGATAGAACTAATATAAACCTGCAAAGTCATTCAGTTTCTGAAATCTGCCATGCTCTGAGTGCTCTGAGTACCAGGCTTCGGTCTTTCCATCACCTCACATTTTTCTTGTCTATATTTATTTTCTATTAATGTGACCTTCGACAGGGGTTCGACAGGGTGATACCATCTCACCAAAACTCTTCAGTGCCACCCTCAAGAACATCATGAGACAATTAGAATGGGAAGGAATGGGAGTTAAGATAGATGGTCGGCAACTACACCACCTCCGCTTCGCTGATGACATCGTTCTAATAACACCAAACATTAGCCAAGCGGCACAAATGCTGGCTGACTTTGACCGAGAATGTGTAAAGGTAGGTCTACAGCTGAATCTGAAGAAAACTATGTTCATGAGAAATGAACTAGTTCCAGAGGCCCCATTCACCCTCAATGGAACAAACATCTCTGAATGCAGCAGTTATGTGTACCTAGGTCGAGGAGTCAACATGATGAATGACCTAAAACCTGAGCTGCGCAGGAGGAAGAGAGCGGCATGGAATGCCTTCAAAGGCATCGAAGAAATAGCTAAAAGGACAAAGAACCTCCGGCTCCAGGCACATCTCTTCGACTCCACCGTTCTCCCTGCATTAACATACGCCTCAGAGACCTGGGCCCTACGAAAGCAGGATGAGAATGCTATCGGGTCTCCCAGAGAGGCATCGAAAGAGCTATGCTTGGAATATCACATCTCACTCAAGTGAGAGAAGGAATCTGGAGTTCTGACCTCCGTCGCTATTCCAGAATCAGGGACACTGTCTCGTTTGCCAAGGCATCGAAAATCAGATGGGCTGGACATGTAATGCGATTTGGAGACAACCGCTGGACTAGAGCCATTACTGACTGGATCCCACGGGATGTCAAAAGATCACGTGGCCGCCCACCTACAAGATGGTCAGACTTCCTTGTTAAGACCCTGAAGGAACGGTTTGAGGCTCTTCATATTCCTGAATCAACCAGATGCCGTTGGGCTACATTGGCACGTGATAGGGTCCAATGGAAATGTTACTGGCGCCTGCTCGAGCAAATCGATGAATAACGGGATTCAATGTGACCTTGGTAAATTTTGTTTGAGTTCTCTGCCTAGATTTTTCTCACACTTACAACCCAACAAAATTATAATTTTCTTCTTTTTAATCACCTGTCTTCTTTCACTATAATATGTATCATATTGTAATATAAATCAACAGACTGAGCACTAACTTTGCATGCAAGAGACTCAACTTCCAACTGGAAGTGAACATTTGGCATTCTATGTGTGATCCCAAAGCAAACAAAAAACTAAAAGGATATATAAAAATTTCTATTGTCACATATTTTCTTTTCATTAGAACAAAAATACAATATGTGAAATAACTATCACCCCATTTGTCAACTAAAGAAATGGGGGGGAAAATTTAATCTCAAAGAATCAATATGGATAAATACGTTAGACATGACTGCATGTATTACTGATTCAAAGTCTGTTTGTTTCTTTTTAACAAATCCCTTTGCTGTATAGGGTACATTTGCTTCTCAGTTACAATTCACAGTTCAAAGGGAAGTCAGGGCCAGAGAAATAGCACACAGGTAAAGCTATATCATGTCCTCCATGCAGCCAAGGTGAATTCAATCCCTAGCATAGTATATGCTCCCCTAGAACAAAGCCAGCCATGGTCCCTGAGCAGAGAGCCAAGAAATACAGTGCAGCGTGTAGAATATTTGTGTTGCACATGTCTGATCTGGTTTCATCCCTGGCATCCCTGAGCATTATCGGGAATGATTCCTTAGTGCAAAGTCAGGAGTAAGCCCTGAGCACCACCTGTGTGCCCTCACCCTGCAAAAAAGACATAGCCTTTGAATTCAGCTATTAGCAAGTAAAAATTTATTTTTATAAACCATGTAAGAAAAACATGTATAATCTCAAATACTGATACTGAATTTCGTTTCCTCTATCTCTACCCATGGTATTCCCTTCTCCAAATCCAAGAGTCTCTACCATGATGTTCCAGGAAGCAGTTTTCTATCATTTATTTCCAGAAGAGACCTGGATAGACAGACTGATATAGGAATATATTTAAGGAAGACTATTTTTTGAAATATAAACTCAGCTTACATCCATTTGACCAAATTATATTTCATGATATTAACTATAAAATGAAGATGATTCATTATATTCAGGTAAAAATCATATTAGGTTTATTAACAGCAGGGTAGTTGGAATGAATAGAAGAAGGTTTGGTTACCTGAATAATAGTGATTGGAACTATTACAATTATGGGAGGAGTGGGAAATACCCTCATTTATTAAGGTATAAAGCTATACTCCATATATTTTAAATAGTTATACATACCATTTTACATTAGTCAGCTTTACATATGTAATTTAGAGTATATTCTATTTCACGCTCAAATAGTAAATCTATGAAAAATATTTAAGAACAATTTTCCATTAGCAATAATATTTGTTATATACAAGTACTATAAAGCTGTACTAATGAAGATTACTTTAAGTGAAAATTGAGTTGAAAATTAATTATTTCTCTTTAGTTATAAAAGTAGAATCTTCTTTAAAAAAGTAAGCATGCAATGTTAATACAGATTGACACTGTGGACTCTTCAATCAGTGGATAAAAATATCCAAACTTGGAAGGGGCTGTTTAGCCACTCTGAACTCTTTAGACACTACTGAATATCTGGCTATTTACTCGAACCTGCCCATGCTAAAATCCCCACCGGTATTTGCCAATCATAGATGTCTATATCTCTTTGTAGTAATTTTGTCTAATGCACAGCAGCCTGACATTAAAAGTAATGCTAAATACATTCACAGTGGTGAACAATGGTATGAGTGATTTCCATTATACTACATGTTTCTTCTATACCTCGCCCCTCAATTCAGACAACTCTGAGTATTAAATATTATGCACTTAATACTATTACTACAACTCTGAGTACTAAATACTATGCACTTAATACTATTTTCCAAATTCCCTTAAAAAAGCTTAACTGTAAGTCTCCTGTAGTGTTGCTTATCTTGATAATGAACCTTCTTTTGGTTGCTAAAGCTTCTAAGTGATACTTCCCACTATACCTCCAACATTTCCTGGAATTAGTTACCAAAGAACCTACTTGAACTTGCCTTTTTTGTACAAGACTGGTAAGCCTCTGGGGAAACTCAAGCTGAATTAAAATCTTTATTTTGCATTCCCCCAATTCCATACAAAATTCACAAATTCTACCTTTAAATTAACTTTAAAAAATTTATTGAATCACCATGAGATAGACCATCACAAAGCTGTCTCAGCACCAATATTCCCAGTTTCCCCCCCCCCCCCCCATCCTGCCTTTATGGCAGTATGGCAACACTTCTCTCTTCTCTCTCCCCCCTCTCTTTCTCTCTTTCCTTTTCCATACTATGGTTTGCAATGCAGATGCAGAAAGGTTATCATGTATATCCCTTTACCTATTTCAACACTTAGTTCTACTCCAGCATGACCATTTCCAACTATTATTGTCATATCGGTCTCTTTGTCATACCTACTGTCTGCCCCTTTAACACACTTGTGGTAGATTCCAACCATTGACCATCCTCCTGTACCATGATTTCCCTGGCCTTGGATATTAGTCACATATTATGTTTTAAGTATCAAAATGAATGCAATAATTCACTAATTCTATATCTGTCCTCCTTCTGACTCATTTTCCTGAGCATGATCCTCTCCATGTTCATCCATTTATAGGTGAATTTCATGACTTCATTTTTTTCCTAACAGCTACATAGTATTCCACTGTGTAGATGTATAGATGTACTATAATTTCTTTATCTAGTTGTCTGATCTTGGGCAGTCAGGTTGTTTCCGGAATCTGGCTATTATAAATAGTGTTGCAGTTAACATAAAATTAACTTTTAAGTCTCATTTCATCTCCTTGTCACCTGCTTTATCACACTACAGCTTCTTTTATCTCTAATATCTCCCCCATAGTTAATTAAAATAGATTACATTTATGTCACATGACTGCTCTGAACTGCTTTTTTAACTCTGTTACTATAAATATAATTCTAATTATTTCTGGCATCACATATTCTTTATTACCATCTAAACAAGCAGTGGGGTTTCCATTTACCTTCTATGAATACTTCCCCAATACCATGCACACATTGACACACTTTGCCTTTACATAGTGTAAAAGGCACTGAAGATTTTGGATGCCTGGTTACCTTTTGTGTGTTATCACTTTTCTCCACTGAGAATTCTGCCTCCAGTATTTCCATTTCCTTAAAACTGCAAGGATTTCTACATAAGATGCCCCATTCTAGTCCCATTGCTATAGAAAGTCAGTATATGGTTAATATCCCTGTAACATTTAGTTCATTCTCCTAATACATTTATTGCATTGAAAGGCCATCATAAACTTCACAATATATCAGTTACACTGAATTAGCTTCTCTTACTGGGAAGTGACCATTTAATGCTGGTTTTGAATCCTGACTTTTAAATCCTATTACAAAGACAATTATCAAAGAATTAAAAATATGCAACCTTAATTTTGCTTTATTAATTCTATTACACTCAGACATTATCAATAAAAATCTCAGATTATAAAATATACAATGGAATCTAATCTAAAATGTGTATCTGAAATTGGTAGCTATTATCATATATCTCCAAGCAGAGAGGGTTTTATTGTTGTCACTGTTTGTTTATTCTAAGAATCATCTTCAGTTTGAAATCCCCTATCTTCCTATACAGACACCCTTAGAAAGCTGAATACAAGTAAATGCAGCTTAACCTACTTTTACAACTTTGCCTCTGGCCAACCTAACTAAAACACTAGAGAAAAGAAAAAAGATCTAAATCAATATAAAATCAAAATATATACATATACATATATATGTATATAAATGAGTACTTTCTACGCTTAACTAAATGTACATTGGTTAACATATTAGCAACCAATTCTGAGTTGAAGAAAAGCTAATTTTATGTAATAATTAAGAGTCTTTAATATAAAGAGGAAGTTTGAACATCAAATGCAATAGGTGGATAGAACTTATTGACATAAGGAACTGACCAGATATGACCAGACATAAGGAACTGTCAGACACATAATGGCAATCTGAAACAAATAGTTTCAAATGTGCAATGACTATTAAGGTATTTATACACTGTGGAGTCAGCACAAAGTTTCATTCAAAGTTTTTTTTTTTACGTTACTATCTTTGTATTATTCTTTGGTTGGAAAGAAACTTAGACTTAAAGAGTTTAAAAATATCCTTTAAAAAGTTTCAACTCAATTCAAGTCAAATCTCGTTATTGTTAATATTTCAAAGCTGAGAGACATATCTACAGTCATGGCTTTAATTAACGCCCGGGACTTCTGTAGAGTAGAAATGTTGCCACCTAATTACAATGGGCAATTTTTATTTTTTTAAATTTTTTCTAGATAGCTGAGATTCCACTTTCTAAAGACTTTCTGACCTTTGGCAAAACATTCATTCAGTTTTGAACTATGAGCCTCCAGGTGAGTTTAAATAATTATGGAACTTAGAGGTCTTCAACAAAACAGGCAGATTGCGCAGGTGGCATGCCACTGTACCCCAGACCAAACAAGCTCACGATAACTCCTCTGTCACTATACTCAACTAATCGCTAGAAAACAATATGAAAACCAGTCACATTTTTACTCTTTAAAACCTTGCAAATATATATTTTCCCTAAACAAACAATATCACATTCTAGGAAACATCTATTTTATAAATACATATGTATGGGTAACACCTATAATTGTTTCATTTAGATTTTAGTTTGTACAGCACAAGTTTACAGAATTTACTTTATTTTAAATGCTACATAGATGCATGAGTGACAAAACTTATAGGGTTCTCATTACAGCAGAGGACGACACACGTGAGAGCAGCTAATAAAGTCTGTATACATATTATCAGTGTTCAGAAGGCCCATTGAAGGTGAGTGGGAATGCCTGACCAAGATTCTGAGAAAATTTGACATATTAAACCAAATTTGACTACAAAATAGACTCTAGATAATAAATTTAAAGTGACAGTGTAGTAGAATACACACACATATACACACATATCAGAATTGAAAAAAAGAGCATAGTACTTTTATAAAAGGTTAGTGACAAAAAATTTGCCTCTGGTTTCCAGGCTATACATTACATTCTCCTGAGTATTTAATTCTCTGGAAACATAAACCTACTGCTAACATTGCCCCCTCTCATTCAGCCCCAAACCCTTGCTTTCTCATGTCCACCATTCTGTTCCCTGCTTCTATGTATTATACATTTGAAAGTTTCCAACAGAGCATATCTTCTATTTTTCAAGTTTTGTGGCCACACATCTAAGTGTTCCTGGTTACTACTGATTCAGTACACAGGAACACTCCTGGATGGGCTCAAAGAACCATATGCAGTGGATAGAATCAGGACAGACACATGGAAGACAAGTGCCTTATGCATCTGTATTATGTCTCCTCCCTAGCAAACTAAAAATTCACATAAAGGCAAAGAAATCTACACATCTGTATGGTGACATAATCTTAAGCTGATTACCAGTATAGACAAATAACTATTATGCTATATATCTAAAACTAATAGATTATATATAATATTTACTCTAAATGTTTATAATAAGCAGGTTATCTTTATATTATAAATAACTTAGGCTCTATTGAAAGGATCCTCCCAAATACAGGAAGTAGACAGTGAGGCGGTGCTCTTACATCATCATTATGAAGTAAAATAAGGACACTGTTGTTAGGTATGGGTAGGCAGAGGTGAAGTGAAGCAACTTTGCACAAAAAATACCATAAATATTAAAACTAATATAATGTAATTACCCAAACTATATATTTGTTTCTAGTTCTGAGTATACACATGACAGTATTCAGGGGCTTAGTCCTGGCTCTCCACTCAGGATTACTACTGTCAAGCCACGTGGGGCAAACATTCTTTATGCTGAACTATCTGTTGCCACTATACAATATTTTAAAAGTATATGGATACAGGGAAAATATAATTGACAGTTGGAAAATGAGTTTACAGAAGGTGAAAGAACCTGGTTAGGAAATAGGGAGAATTTGCACCCTCAAGGAGTGAAAAGTTATAAAAATGATAAATGCTGACTTTATCAGTGTCAATTAAGAAAGGTTAATACGACAGCAGGGTTCATAAAAGGGAATATTGTGAAGTATTGCAGAATAGGGTTAGATACTTAGGAATGTGCTGAATTGCACAGCAAGTGAGTGCAAAGTTTATAATGAGGAAAGGAAGAACAGTGAGAACAAACTTATAAAATGAGATAGATATGACCTTATTCATTTCAGGTATATGGTATGAGGACTATAAAAATGCTAAAACATGTTTTCTAAACAAATGTAGCATAGTGAAAGAAATTAGGAAGAAAGTAATTTCACGTCTTACATATGGCTAGTAACCAAGCTATATAAAGAAGGAAACCTCAACAACAAGAGCCCTATCCAAAGCGGGTAGAAGACCTGAGTGCACAATTCTCCTAAGACAGCACACAATTTTTTCAATAGACATAGGGGAGGGGAATGCTGATTGCCGTCTATTATCAGGAAATCAAAATCACAATGGCTATCAACTCACATCAATGGTGAAGCCTATCTAACCCAAAAGACCAAAACCAAGAATACACTGAAATGTGGATAAAAGGAATCTTTATGCTTTGCTGTAAAAAGAAAATTTATCTAGATCCTATTGATGAAATTGGAAAAAAAAATCTAAGTACTGAATTCTCCAAATGTCAAAATAGATCTACCAGGGCTAGGAAGATCCGACAAAGGCCAATACATTTGTCTTGCATGCAGTGACTAGTTCTATGCCTGAATCATATCGGCTACCCTCAGCACCTCCAGTGGTATCCTCTGAAGTCAAGATTAAGACCTGGTCTTAATCCTGCATGGATAAAGTATGGCCCAAAACCTCTACTCCCAATAAAAATATAGATCTATTATGTAGTTCGATAATTCCAATTCTATGTATCTTCCTCCAGAGCACAGAAACACTAATTTTAAAAGATAAATGTATACTTACATTCAATGCATTGCTATTTATAATAGCCAAGATTTTTTGAAAGAATCCAAATGGCCCAAAACAAATAAGTGAGTCAAGAAGCTATGTACTACAGCTTCTTTACTCACTCATTTGTTTTGGGGCATACTTCTTGAGGGCATCAGTTTCTTGACTCACTCATTTATTTTGGGGATATATACTCATGTATATATATACATATATTTATATATGTATATATTTATATGTATATATATTTATTTTGAGTATATATACATATATTTATTTTGAGTATATATACTCATGTATATATACATATGTTTATATATGTATATATAATATGTATATAATGTATATATACATATATATACATATATGCATGTATATATATTGTATATATACATATATACATGTATATATTCATATATACATACAAAAACACACATACATACACTGAGGGACTACAACTCAGCTATAAGATGAAATCTTGCTTTTACTAAATATATACAAAGCCAAGCAATGTTTTTACATTGATATTTTAATATAATTTTATACTAATATATATTTTAACATTATATATTTTTCTTATTTCAAAGAAGATAAAAGATCCTTTTTGCCTCTTCTATTTTTATTTTCCTAAGTTCAAAAGTACTGCATGATAACTATTTTGTCCTCATATTATTGATGAAACTACTTGATTATATGTGCCCAGAGGAGCTGGAATTAAATTGAAGATTTTTTCTTCTCGAAATCTCACTCCCATACCACTATACTGTCTCCCCAAATTTTAAACTGGTTAATTTAAAAACCAACATGATGATTTTGCCATTGGGTATTTAGTGCTCGAGATAATTAAATTAGCATAACTTTTCTCTCTACATTCACCAATACACTTCACTTGTCAGGCAGAAAAGTCAATTTTTAATAGAGCACTACGTTTCACTTAGAAAAGTTTGCTTTTGACTCAAGCGACCTAGTAATTATCTCCAAATGTCTCCCAAATCCCCAAGCCTAGATATTTCTTTCATATATTAAGGGAAATAACCTGAGTTTCTTCTGACTCTATTTTTGACAGTCTTCAATGAGATGGGAAACAATGCTGTATGGAATCTTCAGAAAATTACAAAGAATTTTAATCAAGTTTCTCAATTCCAAAATGTATCAAGCATATTTTGATGCATATTATTACAAATATTTCTAATAAATACTTGTGGTACATGCATTCAATTCTGGTTGGATAATAAATATGTTAAAATATAAGTATATGCAATTTATTTAGTACAAAGAAAATAAAGAAGCACCATGATTTAAATAGGGAATTAACCTATACAGGTAAAAACTACTTCTAAATGTATGTTATTACTTAAGATAATCAACATGCTTCTGATTTTACAAAAGAGAAGTCCATGCCTGAACTATATTGATTCCTTCAATTCTATTCCTTTTTGCTATCCTATTTTGTCATCACTCAATATTTTTGGTTTGTTGTTACATTATGGATGAACCATGAAAGAACACAAGAAAAGGCTCTTTGAGCCAGGGATATGGCAAAGGCGGTAGATGGCATTTCTACAACTGAGTGCCCTGAGTTCTAGCCCTGACACAACATAGCCTCGTGAGCACTACTCAGAGAGGTGCCTACAACATATGTAAAGGAAAGAATTCATATATTTGAGCAAACACAATGCTAGAATACCAGTTATACTGTTAGAGGATCCTTACAGGAATAACACCAGTGAAAAATTCTTCCTGAAGACAGAAGTATTATTCTTTCTTTTTTTTTTTTTTTTTTTTGCTTTGTGGGTCACACCGGAAATGCTCAGGGGTTCCTCCTGGCTCTGCACTCAGGAATTACTCCTGGCGGTGCTCGGGGGGACCATATGGGATGCCGGGGATCGAACCCGGCCGGCACAGGCTGGCTGCATGCTGCATGCAAGGCAAACGCCCTACCCTCTGGGCTATTGCTCTGGCCCCGTATTATTCTTAATAAACCCTTGCAATTCGTTTCCAAAGAAAATGTGGTACCAGTTACTGACTTTAGAGCAAAACTGAGTGGCCATTTTATTTTTTTAAGTATTTTATTATACCACCGTGAGATATACAAATAAAAAAGACATACAATTAAAAAGTTCATATTTGGGCCATTTTAAATATTTCAGTCTTTCTGTTTTCCAGTCCATTCCCTCTCAGTCTATAATTATTTTCAATTTCATAATATTTATTAATACTCAGAGACCATTCGATTTTAGTTTATCCCTTCAGTTATAAGCCATAAACTATCACACCATTGGGAAGCAAAAACAAGTTTTATGACAAGTGATCAAGTGATCAGGCAATGCCTCTGTGTGAGTTCGTTTTTAGGCATATTATATGGAATTTGGTCTACATTTTCTAAGACTCTCCTTTCAAATGATTTCTTCAAGGCTAGCAGGGAAATTCATAAATTCTCCCTTTCATGCTTTTAATGTTACTATTGACTTTAATAACTATTTTCATCAATGTTTCAAGAAATTATGTTTTATTCTTCTCCAGGAATGTCTTGCTCAAAATCTTTGTTTCTTCTCAGGAATAAATAAAATTGAGTAAGTTCCTTAAGGATTTTGTGTCAACCTCCAAAGATGTCTTGTTTTCGCATGTTTACATCAGTCTATTTTGGCAAATAGGTGTCAGAGAAACAAATACCTTGGAAAACCATTTATCTAGCTCATGGATAAGGCAATTTCATATTTGTTACCTCAGTGTGAACATATTAGATGATTTTATATTCATCTCCAACTTGAGTCTTACAACCACGCAATTAATGGAAATAAAGTCTATGGCCTTTCTTTAAGAAGTCAGCGTTAGTTGCACATTAAAGCTCTTTCTACAGCAGTAACTGCCATTCCTTTGTCATATTCATTAACGGTAAGAGACTTCTTCATACTCTCCTTTCTCACTGACTATGAAAGACTTTTAGATTCCTGTTTGTGTCATATGTGAGTCTGAGATCTGCTTTGTATAGTATGAGGTCTCAAAATACTATTCAGATGAAGTTCTCCCTCATAATTATTAAAAATAACTATCTCTAAATGTAGAAAGTATTTCACATAGCAAATGGAGTTCTCTTCATAAGCACACTTGCTAAACTTATGTAACTTAGTTTTGGTTTTGTTTGGTTTGGGGGCCAGATAGACTGTGCTCAGGGTTTACTCCTACTTCTGTGCTCAAGGATCACTCCTTGCAAGACTCAAGGGACAACATGTGATGCCAAGTACTCAAATCAGGTTCACTATGTGCCAGGCAAGTATCCTACCCACTGTAAAATACTTGGCTCCACGATTCTAACCATAGCCTACATTCAGAATCCTTTAGTCTTAACATTTCTCAAAATTCACTTGTGCATGTTTTCCATATATCACCCTATAGTCATATCACGCTAATTGCCACGTCCTTTCTCTCTTGATTCTACCACATATACTCTTAGCCAGGATAAGACTCATATACTTTCAACCAATCCACTCTCTTTTTCTTCCTATGTGAGAATTTTTTCATATTAGAAAAATCAGAGATAATATTCAAAATTCTTTCTTCTTTAATTGCCTTATAATTTGTCTTATAAAGCAGACTGTTAAAAGACTCATCTCAGAAGATTTCCTCAGAAAGGAAAAGCCATGCAAGTTTGAAACAAATTTTTTTCAGAAATATTTTTTTTTCTAATATGACTCCATGTATTTGCTTTCTTCATTTGCAGTTATTGCCTATATACCTAGACACCAGTGTCTTAGTTTACATGTGCAAATAGAAAGGGGACTGAACTTGGGCATCACCCTCACCAGCATATTGTCTGAATCTAGAATAACAGTTTCTTCCTTTGTAAAAGAGGACTGAGGGGCTGGTGAGATAGCAGAGATTGGGGGTGCCGGTCTTTCATGTGAAAGGCACAGAATATGGCAGTACCAAGGCACTAAGCACTACTAGCTGTGGCCCAGGTACCTTCAAGGACACTGGGCTCCACACAGAGTGTACTCCCCGGTTGGATGAGCACACTGGTGAGTGAGCCAGAACTTCCTGAACATTGCTTAGGAGGTACCTAAAATACAGTAAAGCAGGACTAAAAAACATGGAATGTGATGAAACCAACAGAAACAACAACAGAAAATTAAAACCTATCCATAGCTATGGGCAAAAATGAACTCTTTTCATTAAGTAGTATTTTGAGTCTACTTTTATAAAATATAAGGCAGTTCATATGATCACTTGATCACTTGAATCCAGTTATTCATCGATTTGCTCGAGCGGGCGCCAGTAACATTTCCATTGGACCCTATCACGTGCCAATGTAGCCCAATGGCATCTGGTTGATTCAGGAATATGAAGAGCTTCAAACCGTTCCTTCAGGGTCTTTACAAGGAAGTCTGACCATCTTGTAGGTGGGCGGCCACATGATCTTTTGACATCCCATGGGATCCAGTCGGTAACAGCTCTAGTCCAGCGGTTGTCTCCAAATCGCATTACATGTCCAGCCCATCTGATTTTCGATGCCTTGGCAAACGAGACAGCATCCCTGATTCTGGAATAGTAACGGAGGTCAGAACTCCGGATTCCTTCTCTCCACTAGAGTGAGGCGTGATATTCCAAGCATAGCTCTTTCGATTCCTCTCTGGGAGACCCGAATAACGTTCTCATCCTGCTTTTCGTAGGGCCCAGGTCTCTGAGGCAAATGTTAATGCAGGGAGAACAGTGGAATCAAAGAGATATGCCCGGAGCCGGAGGTTCTTTGTCCTTTTAGCTATTTCTTCGATGCCTTTGAAGGCATTCCATGCCGCTCTCTTCCTCCTGTGCAGCTCAGGTTTTAGGTCATTCATCATGTTGATTTCTCGACCTAGGTACACATAGCTTCTGCATTCAGAGATATCTGTTCCATTGAGAGTGAATGGGGCCTCCTGAACTAGTTCATTTTTCATGAACATTGTTTTCTTCAGATTCAGCTGTAGACCTATCTTTCCACATGCTCGGTTGACAACTACACCACCTCCGCTTCGCTGATGACATCATTCTAATAACACCAAACATTAGCCAAGCAGCACAAATGCTGGCTGACTTCAACCGAGAATGTGGAAAGTTCATATGAAAAATTTTTATTTTCTGAAATTGATTAACAAATAATATTTTAGACAAAATAAGTATTTTAGTATTATATATTATCAGTTAAAATAAATTAACTTTATATATACATATATACACACATATCTTTCCAAAGATATCTTAAAATATAGTGTGATGAAAGTACATCAGCAGAAATCAAAATCAATTTCTCTGACTCTAATCCATGATTATGGTCTCATGGATATTGTCTCTGAGTCTAATCTCTCATATAAGTTGAATAGAATAGAGAGGCTCAAATAAACCCAACAATAGAAACATCTGATTTATAAGGAGACGAGAGCACACATGGAGAAAATAAAATGAATTCAATAGATGATGCTGTAAAAACTGGATTCAACATGTAAAAATGAAAATGTAACTGTATCTCAATGTACTATGATACACAAATATTCACTCAGAATGAATTCAAGGATCTTAGCTCCAATACCACAAAGCATAGACAAATTATAAGTCACACACTTCAATATCTCAGTCTTGAGATGATTTTTATATTAAATACAATGGCATGGAAAAGAACTGCAAGCGTTTTTAAAAACAAGTCTGCATCAAATTAAAAATTCCTTATTTTAAGGTGTTTCCAGAAAGACGCCACAGAGCTGTTGACAGGCCAGAGAGTCCCCCTGGTTAGTCTCATCCAACATGGCTAGTTGGTTCCACGTAACAACTGTGGCGCTTGGGCCGTGCAGTGCTGGATCTGGCCATAAGCAAGCAAGCACCTCATCTCTGTACTGTGACTCCAGCTTTAAATGAAAAACCTTTCACACAGCAAAGAAAATATCAGAAAAATAAAAAAAAACCGCAACCTAGCAACTGGGAGAAAATACTTGCACCTCATATATCTAAAAAAAAGTTGACATCTAATTTTGAAAAACTTTTAATATTCAATATACATATTAAAAAACCAAGATACTGAACAAACCAACCCAATAAGAAATGGAGGATATGTTCTCCTTTAAAATAGAGTACTACATGAGAATAATTACCTAGATGCCTTACTTTATGAATTTTTCATAAAGTGAAAAAGAATGTGGAAAGATAGGTCTACAGCTGAATCTAAAGCAAACAATGTTCATGAAGAATGAACTAGTTCCTGAGGCCCCATTCACTCTCAATGGAACAAACGTCTGTGAATGCAGCAGTTATGTGTACCTAGGTCGAGGAGTCAACATGATGAGCGACCTAAATCCTGAGCTGCACAGGAGGAAGAAAGCGGCATGGAATGCCTTCAAAGGCATCGAAGAAATAGCTAAAAAGGACAAAGAACCTCCGGCTCCGGGCATATCTCTTTGACTCCACTGTTCTCCCTGCATTAGCATATGCCTCAGAGACCTGGGCCCTACGAAAGCAGGATGAGAATGCTATTCGGGTCTCCCAGAGAGGAATCGAAAGAGCTATGCTTGGAATATCACGCCTCACTCAAGTGAGAGAAGGAATCTGGAGTTCTGACCTCCGTTACTATTCCAGAATCAGGGATGCTGTCTCGTTTGCCAAGGCATCGAAAATCACATGGGCTGGACATGTAATGCGATTTGGAGACAACCGCTGGACTAGAGCTGTTACCGACTGGATCCCATGGGATGTCAAAAGATCTCGTGCCCGCCCACTTACAAGATGGCCAGACTTCCTTGTAAAGACCCTGAAGGAACGGTTTGAAGCTCTTCATATTCCTGAATCAACCAGATGCCATTGGGCTACATTGGCACGTGATAGGGTCCAATGGAAATGTTACTGGCGCCTGCTCGAGCAAATCAATGAATAACGGGATTCAAGTGATCAAGTGATGAATTTTTCATATCATATATACAATTATATATATAATTTTATTCATTTTTTATTTCAATGATATTCAGGTTTTTTAAACTGTCAGGGGTCAGACATGTTTAGCATGGAAACTTCAAAATGCTGCTATGATCACAGATAGCTGTATCAGAGACACACACACAACTTTCTTCACAGTCACATCAAGGCAAATTCTCATACTTTTTCTGAGAAGCTTGTGCATTTGTGTGTGTGCATGGTGGTGAGGAGGGGTGCATAATTTTCTTTTGAAGTTTATCAAAAGATGTTGTAGAAATAAAAACTGTAGGAGTGATGATTAAAACACTAGGTACCCCTGTTATGAATAATACTTATACATCCCTGTAGGGAAGCTTTGTTCTTATTCCCATTTTCGAGACAGTAAGATGAGCTTAGAGGAGCAGACTAGCCTGAGACTACATGATTATTAAGAGATTAAACAGGGTTTGACAATCCAGACATCCTGCCCATTAAATGCCTGGCTCTTAACCATTACTCAATATTCCAAAAAATAAATATAGTTAGGAATTTCCACAGACTTACATTAAATTAGCTGTCACTAATCATATTTATGATTTTCAATAAAATCTTTAAAATGTTTTCCAGAGTTGAGTGATATTCAAACCCGAAGAAAACATGAATTTGAGAGAAAAGACTGCAGTCATCATTGTTGGATCAGATATAAATTGGGCCTAATTATCCGAGGCTTATCAGATTGGGATGCAAACCTGCAGTGGAGATAATGGGGTTTGGTGGAGATCTGTTATGAGCTCTGGAGAATGAGGTGATAGGTGGCATTATCATTAGTGACTTTTGAGTATAGATGTTGGAATCTTCTCACTCATTAGACCAAACAGTTCAATGGTCATTAGAACTGACTGCAAAAGTGACTGAAACCCCATCAGTAAGGGGGTAATGATGATTACGGTAGCGACCTATATTTCCATAATGGCAGTGTGATTAAGAAATCAGCAGCAGACATTATTTTCCATCATCTGTGGTGCTTCAAAGCTGATGGCAGTGGTCACAAATCAAACTTGGGACTATGTCATTACCTTAGTGGAACTTAAGTGACACCTACCACTTTCTTTTCTCTGACTTTAATTTGAATATTTTTTTGGCATTTTTTTTGGTTCACACCCAGCAATGCTCAGGGGTTACTCCTGGCTCTTCGCTCAGGAATTACTCCTGGCGGTGGTCGGGGACCATATGGGATGCCGGCGTTTGAACCCAGGTGGGCTGCATGTAAGGCAAACACCCTACCCGCTGTGCAATCACTCTGACCCCTTTAATTTGAATATTATCAGGAGCAGGTCAAAATAGATCTTCCATAAATCACTGTAAAAGTTTGGTCAGAGTTGGAGGGACATTTACAGCATTTACTATGAAAAAAGAATGCAATTTTTATAGTCATGATTTGTTACAAATCTCTCAGGAAGAAGAACACAGATGTGGTTGTCACTTTTTTTTTTAATGCACTAGTTGTAAATATAAGATGTGGGAATTTGGTAGAAAGTAATACATCACATCACGAGGAAAACACCACCCAGAGTCTGAACTAGGGAACTATGCAGACAGCATAGTAAATTAAAAGATGTAAAAAATTATTCTAGAGGACATTATGCTTAAGGAAACAAATTCTCATTATTTTGAATAAGACTTGAATTCTTAAAGTCTGACCTAAATGACAATTATAATTGGATATTTACAATGAAAAATATGTAGAAAACCTACAAGCAATAAGTCAGTGATTATGCACTTGCTAAAACATGTGCTAGGCATTTTCTTAAATTCCCTAATTAAATCCTAATTAGGATGTACAGTGGAGTGTTAATTTTTGCGAGCTATACCTCCAGGGCATTTGTTTACACCTTCAGGAGTCTAAGCTTACTCGGATATGTAAGAGATAATTATCAATAAAAAGGACCACCACACTGTTGGCTTGGAGAGTTGCTTATGTGCAAATTCTGCTTATGCCTAAGCAACCCAAGAGACCAGCGCGGCTATAAGCTGTAACAACTTCCTTCACCGTAGTAGCAGCTACCTCAGCTGCACTATAGGTACAGCAGAACTTTTCTGCATCCTTCAGAGCTTTAATTGAGAGCGACCAGTGGCCATATAGATGCTCAGTGAATCTGAAAATAGAGTAGACAGGCAAGTCTTAGCATTCAAACTTTAGTTCCTCAGATCCCAGAGCACAAAATTAAAGCTCCTGCTTTAGTTGGAGCTTCCACGTAGTTATCTTTAACGTGTTGCTCTATGCATTAACGTCAAGTTATGGGTTTCTGCTGGAAAATAGACAATATTAACCTTAGTTGCTAATTGATAATTGCTTAAGTCCAGTAGTCCATCTCATTTGTTCATTTTGCACTTTGGCAATCGCACATGTGTGCGTGTACACAACTTCTGACAGGAAAAGACTGGCTTAATTCCTATTTGTTTCTTGCCTCTGACCACAGTAACCATATTTTATCCATAATAGCAGCTTTTCTTTCCATTTTTTACAGGTGTAAATAATGTATTAAATTCCACCTTAATCTATCTCAAATTCTTCACTGAGGCACCTTAACATGTAAATGTTTGACGGTACCCTTAACTGGATTGTTCTGTTTGAGATACATGCTGTTTCTTTCTAGGATTTAAACAATAGATAACCTCTCCTTATCAGAAGCAGAAGCACTGCCTTCGCCCATAACATTTTTAGTCTTTTTTTTTCCCTAAAAAACACCAAAAGTCTCTGTTGTATATATAACCTTGGAACATTGTAATAACAGCAACTGATTATTGATTACTAAAAAGATTCTCTCACAGGAATAGATAACTCACTTCTATATCCTCCCAATGATACATCTAAGAATCACCCAATGTTGAGAATCTTAGGAAATACTTTTTAAACTTGAGATATGGTCAACCTACCACTGGGAGTATTTCGTATAAGGATTTTGACTTATCAATTGGCAGTACTTTCAAAGGCAAAGTGAAACATAGTGAAAAGGGAGAGACAGAGACAGGAATGCAACAATTAACTCCCCAAAGCCAAATCTTTGGAACATATTCAGAAAAGAAATTCAAATAACTATTGAGGGTTTTTTTTTTAATAATTTCTATTGACTACCCAATAAAAACCAGACTACTGTTACATCTTAACTTCAGAAATGGGGATTTTTAAGTGGATAGATGTTCAAGGACATAAGAAGCCGTAGCTAGTAAGTAACATGATGTGAATATAGATCTGAATCATGATCTTGAATATTCTAAATTTGCTTTTATCAATCTCTTTTATACACACTAAACACAAAAAGAAAGCACTCCCAGGTGACACCGTTTTTATTTTTCACTTCTGTGTATAATTTTTAGGAATCCTTCAGTGCACTAATTTTAAAATCTCACTTTTCTCCCATTTTTCTCTCTGCAATAACATTGGAGCAACTGTCAACAGATGTGAAAGTTTACAGATCATTAAATTCCCCCACACAGCTCATCCTCAGAAATGCTCTGGTGTCAAAGGACCTCCTCTTTCCCATCTGAAGGGATCCGTTTTATAACAGTTTTGCTGAAAATGACTTAGTCAAATTTCTGCAATGTGCAATTAACCTGAACAATTCAGAAGAGAGTAGCCACGGTGCAATCTACAGTTCCTCTTTGCATCTTTTCATCCTATCCTCCTATCTACAAAAAGTATCTGTTTTTCTTTATAGAACTTCATGAGGTCACCTAAAGACAGTGAGACAGATGGTTCTTCAACAACTTTATAAGTTCACAGTTCATTTGGGGGAAAATCAAGGGTAAAGAGAAAGATTCCTTCTTTTCCAAATCTGTCCCTCACTTTGTTTAACACACACACACACACACATACACACACACATACACACACACTCACCAGAACATAACATTCCCCTTGTACGTTCTCTTATTTTTAGCTTCACAGATAAAAAATAATAAATCATCTTTAAAGCCCTTGTATGACTAACATACACTTAAGAAAATCCATTCTGACTGATTAACAGAATTAGTCATGTTCTATTTATTCTATCTATACAAGCATTTCATAAAAACTCACATCTTATTGTGTGGCTTTAGTTTTCATATCCTTGCATTATTATTTCATTTTTTGTTTTGTTTGTTTTGAGGCAATACCTGGTAGTTCTCAGCAATTATTCCTGAAAGTGCTTAAAGATACCTGGAGCCAGGGATCTACACGCTAACCGTGTGCCAGGTATTCATCGGAACTGCTTTACACCTCTCCCTCTCTCCACTTCTCTCCCTCATATGCCCTAAAACTCAGGGGCAATGTTATCACAGCCTGACCCCATAATGTAGCTTGTCTGACTGCCTATCTGCTGTTCACAAATAGATTTATTATATCTATGGACCTTTAGTTGGATGACTTCTTTTTTTTTAATTTTTTATTATACCACCGTGAGACATACAATTACAAAAGTGTTCATAATTGGCTCTTGGTAGTACAGTATACCAGCACCCATCCCTCCACCAGTACCCCATTTCCACCACCAATGTACCCCACCCCTTCCTGCCCACCCCCAGGCTGCCTCAATAGCAGGTATCCCAGTATCCTCTCTTTCTCTCTCTCTCTCTCTCTGTCTCTGCATCTCTCTCCCTCTTCTTTTACACATTGTGGCTAGCCCTGATGACTTCTAATATGTCTCCCTATGACCCCGACCTATGTATTACTCTCCATCACTTTACAAAGGGCTGCACCTAGAGATTAAGACATAGAACACAGAAAAGTGTTAAGATATGTGATGAACTTACACAATACTGACACGTTTATCTTGTTGGTGCCTTCTCTTTCTTTCTGACTTTGCTGAAGGAAAACATCATGTTAAAGAATCATATGAGGAAAAAAAAACATATGTACCAAGAAACACTCCCAACAGTCTGAAAAGGATGGGATCCTTCCAACAACCATGTAAGCAAGCTTAGATCTACATATTGCCTCATTTGAGCCTTCAAGCAAATCACGACCCTACTTAATCTCCTGATAGAAGTCTTGTGAGTCTCTAAAAGCAAGACCTAACTAAGTTCTGCCACCAAAATAACTGACAGAAGCTCCTTGCTATCTTAGAGTTCCCACAGAAAAAATAAAATAAAACATAATTTTAGATGTTATTCTGTATTTAGATGTTATACTGATTTTAGGATAAGGTCCTTCCCGGGATATTTAACATTTATACACTGTATACAGTTCTAGACAGGTTCTAACTGATGCCTAGCATCCCAGTGAGTCTAGCGGGAAGCCAGAGCAACCCACACATCATGTGGTCAGTCATTCTCAACATTCAGACTCCATAGTTCCTCAGAGCTCCATCTAAGAGAAAACCTGATCTTTCCCCTATAAGTTTCATCAGTAAATGCTCGAGATGAGAGCTTTTACTGATAGTATACCACCTACATGGCAGAGCCTGGCAAGCTACCCATGTTTTATTTGTTATGCAAAAAACTAGCAACAATTATGGACCTCGATTCCATGACCTGAAGAATGGCTTGAGGCTTTTGCTGTCCCTGGAGCAAGCAGATGCCCTTGAGCTACACTTGCTTGCGACAAGACGTATGGAGATGTTACTGGTTCCTGCTCGAGCAAATCGATGAACAAAGGGATGACAGTGATACAGTGATACAGTGATTCTGTATTAATTTTGAGGCCATTTTCAAATGGTATATTTAGGAACCAGGAATGTTGTTCACCTACTCAAGGCTCGCTTTGTATGTTTGAGGCCCTGCGTTTGATCCTCTTCATTACATACATAAACATACACACGGATATCAAATATTGTGCTCATCCATAGTGCTTTAATAAACTACCTTAAAATTTAGTATCTTAAAATAGAAATGATCTTAAGACATAGCATTTCCAGTTCGCTCAGTGAAAATTCTGCTCTTTTGCCTGAGCTTGTTCATAACGTTGTACTAATTGCTGAAATGACCAAGATGGTCTCAGTCAACTGGCAATGGATTCTGATTGTGAGCTCAGGTGATTCATTTCCTTCCATGGAAGTATCACTCTCCATAAGCTAGCAGTTCTCAGTTACTGTTGCAGTCAGCAAGATCCAACACACAATACCCTTTAAGCTAATGCTTGACAAATGTTTGTTGATGAGCAATCCATTTATAAAATTCAGTATCTGGCCAGACTAGGAATGAAAATCAGAGAAGAGCACACAGACTTAGGGCTACTTAAGTCATATTTTTTGGAAGCCATTTCTTGGGGAAAAATCAACAAATGATATTGACATGGAGATTAATAAAAATTACAGAATCTTATCATTCAAAGCTACTGACAAAACATAGTTTTATCTCCTTTACCATATTGATAAAAATACATAATCAGACTAAATAATTAAGCAAAGAAATATTGCCATTAAGATCTCTTTAAAATCCAATCATGTTTTCTCTAATATTGAAATCTAGAATCAGATTTCAATATTATAAAACTAAGTATTTTTCTAAACTATTTAAGAAGTGTACAAAGGAGGTCAGATCATGCTACTGGTATTACAGAAAACAATTTTTAAAAATTCTTGATTTCTTTTCCTATAGCCGGGCTATTTCATTTCTATTATAATTAGAAAGAAAATTTTTCTCCGACTATTCAGTAATGTGCCACTTATTTGAAGGGTCACTTCAATTAAACTATTAAATAATGAGTTATATCCCACTAGTAATTAGAATCTAGTAAATGAAAGCATTGTTTTCATAATGATCCACTTTATGTGCAGTTAGCATACCATAAATGAGACATTATGCTGAATTTTTAATCTCCTCACAATTATGTGCATTGGTTTAAACTATTCTTTATGATTTCTATGCTAAACTAAAACTAACTAGACTCTGGATACAAACACTTTGAGTATACAGTTAAATGATTCTGATTTTTAAAGCCTGGATTACTATAATTTTCTGGCGCTTATATGCTTATGATTATAAATCAGATGCAGCTCAAGAACAAAATTAAAGTTGCATCTTCATGACACTGAACCCGTTTAGGTAAATTATTTCCATCTTGATGTCCATACACATGATTCTCTCGTATCTCTCATGATAGGACTCATATTTAAGATCCAAGGGACCGATGCTTACTGCTTTTAGCTAATGTTATTCTCATTATTTTTCTTGTAGTCTGAATCATCACATTATTCTAGTGTCAAGTCTGAGATTCAAATTTTACTCTCCTGACTAGAAATGCCATGCCAGTTATTGAAATAATTCATCAATCATCTCTATTTGACATTTTTAAAAAGAGAAGCTCACTAAACAATTGTTGTTTAATTCCATTTCTTTTTAGGACATGAATTTTTTAACTTTAAAGTCTTTACTTTCATACCTATAGCACATACTTTAAAATCTTATTTTGAGGGGTCAGAACAATAGAACACTTGGCCAGTGCACTTGCTTTGCATGTGTCTGATCTGGGTTCAATACCTTGCACCATATATGGTCCCATGAGTTCAACAGGAATGATACCTGAGAATGGAGACAGGAGTAAGTCCTTGAGCACTGCCAGGTATGGCTTAAAGTAATCTTTTTTATTTTTTAAATATAATATACACATTAGTTTTTGGCAAAGGGACAAGAAGAAAAAATTATTTTAAGTTATTTTTAAGTACCAATGCTAACTCAATGTGTGATTTTGAACAAATCTATTTACTCTTTTAGAGACTATTCTGGCTTGGTTGTATGTATAAAGAATAAAATTATTTTAAAAATAGCTGTTGCTCTACATGGCTAAAGAAAATTGGTTTAAAAATGGTTATTGTGGGGGCGGGAGCGATAGCCCAGCGGGTAGGGCATTTGCCTTGCGCGGCCGGCTCATGCCGGCCCGGGTTAGATCCCCCGGCATCCCATATGGTCCCCGAGCGCCGCCAGGAGTAATTCCTGAGTGCAGAGCCAGGAGTAGCCCCTGAGCATTGCCGGGTGTGACCCAAAAAAAAAAAAAAAATGGTTATTGTGAAGTTCGTCATGCTTAGTCAAGTTAGTCAAAAGGAAAAGGACAGATATATAATTATTGTATTCGTTTGTGGGATATAACTATATATTCATGTTCTACTAATTGTTGGAAATGGCAACAGCAGACTAGAACTGAGTGTTGAATGTAGGCAAAATGATGATAACCCCTAAATATATGTATGGCAAGTCACAATGTATAAGAGGAGAGAGAGGGGGAAAGGGAAAGGGAAAGGGAGAGAGAGAGGGAGAGAGGGAAAGAGGGAGAGGGAGAGAGGAAAAGAGGAAAGTGTCTGCTATAGAGAGAAGCTGGGGGGGAGAGGGGAAGGAATCTGGCTATATTGGTAGTGGGAAATGTGCAATGGTGGAAGGATGGGTGCTGGAACACTGAATGACTGAAACCCAATCATGAACATCTTTGTAATTGTATATCTCATGGTGGTATAAAAAAAGAAATAATAAAACAAAGGGATGCTGGGCAAAAAAATAAATAAAATAAAATTAAATTAAATTAATTTAAGTAATAGTTGTTGTATTTTCCAAACTATTAAATTTCTGGAAGTGATAGCTACTTGAAATAACATGACTTCCCAGTAGTATTCTCGATTCTGATGTTCCTGATACTCTTCCAGTATTGGCAGTTAAATGATTTTCCAAAAGAACTTTAGCTTATATACCATAATATCCTAAAGTGATTACACAACTTGGTGCCCTCCTGAGGACACACATAGGTGCCATCCCGCCCTCCAGGTGCTGCAGGTGTGGCTGCAATGCTCGGCTGCATAGGAAGGTGGCAGTCAGGAGACAGTCTTGTCTACACCCAGGGCTCTGCCCGTAGGCCATGGATGGTTGATGGTCTGACATAGAAAAAACTGGGCTCCCTGGGATAAACCCAGAGCCATGGCAGAGTCTGGCAAGCTACCTGTGGTATATTCAATATGCCAAAAGCAATAATGATAATGAACCTCATTCCCAGTGAATGAAGATGTTACTGGTGCCCACTCAAGCAAAGCAATGAACAACGGGAAGACAGTGATATAAGTGACAGAGTACACAACATCAAACATTTTCCAAATCACTTCATGTATAATAGTCTTATTTAGGAAAGATCCATTTGGGATAACCAAAGCTTTATTTTTCCCTTGAAAAAATATAAAATTGCATATTTGGATCAAAATTGATTCTCTAAGCAGATAAGTCAATCTTCTGTGTTCTTCTGTGTTCTCACTTACACTATTGGCATGAAACACTTATCCCTTGGTACATCTCTATATTTCTAAAGGAGCATTGTAGTCCGTTTTGGAAACAGTAGATCACAATATCCAATGCAAAAAATGAACTCTTATTCTTTTGAGATGTAGACATCATGCATGCATTTTCTACTCCAGGTTATTATAAATACATGGAAAATATCCAGAGACTAATAATAACAAGTTGGAATGGTGGTTCTCTAAATTTGTATTTTGGTATCAATGTCTTAACCTTATTTAAACATTGAAAATGACCTTCACATTAAAGTGATGCAGTTATATTTTTATTTCATTTATTTTTATGAGTCACACTGCAATGAACCGACCTCACAAGTTTTCCAAAATTTATTAGAAATTTTCTAATTTTCTCAAATTACATTCTTATTTTGGTCATTTGACAAGAGATTCTGAAAAGGGTACTCTTTCCTCCTTAGGGAACAGACATGATTTTAGCTAAACCTCCAAGTTTTTAATAAAATTGCTATCAAAAAGACACATATTAGAGGTTAGATAAAGGCCCAGTCTTGAAAGTCTTAGAGAATAGACACACAGACTGACAATAATTAATAACAAGAAAATATGATCATCATAAAAGAAAAAAATAAACTCTGCATTGCAAAATAACTTGCCTAGAAGGTAGAATAATGCCTCAAGTCATAAAATTACTTAAGCAAAGTGGAGGAAGTTGCTAATGTCAATAAGTGGTGTTTTTGGTGAAAGAAATAACCTGTCAAATTCTGAAATAGATGCAACTATATAAAAGGATAATAGAGGCTGAAGATCATATTAAGACGCTAAACATGGGACTGGATATATAGTACAGTGGATAGCATTACTTTGCATACAGTCAATTCAGCTGGTTCGATCAGCCACACCCTATAAAGTCTCTCTGAACACTAGTTATAGTAATTTTTTAAAAGGCAGAGCTAGCACTAATCTCTGAGCACAGACAGAAGTCATAAACAATAAACAACTCCTCCAAAAGGTGCTAAACATTTGTTTTCATAGCACAGTAGTCCCTTTGATCCTTAACACTGAGTCAGAAATAAGCCTTATGCTAGGTTGGGTGTGGCCCTAAACACTAAAGGAATGGATAAAAAGTTCTTTGGTGTTTTGGGGGAGTAGTGGGGGGTGGGGGTTGGCAAGAAGGAGGAGGATTGAACCATGCCCAGCTATGCTCAGGGATTACGTCTGACTCTGCAAGGGACCACTCCTGGTAGAGCTCCAGGGCTCTATGTGGTGCCAGGATTGAATCCAGCTTGGTGTTGTGTATAAGGCAAGTGCTTTCTTACACTGTCTGTGCGGTCAGTCCTAGAGCAGAATGTTAATTAATTAACCAATCAATTAATTAATTGCTTGCTTGCTTCTTGGATCATATCCAGCAATGTTCAAGGGCTACTCCTGGCTCTGCACTCAGGAATTACTCCTGGCAGTGCTTGGGAACCATATGGGAAGCCAGGGAATTGAACCTGGGTCGACTGCTTATAAGCTAATGACCTACCCACTGGACCATTGCTCCAGACCCCAGAAAGGTATTTTAAAAGAGCATCTACACTCATATAGCAAGTTTTAATCGTAATTTTTTGGTCACACCCGGCGATGTTCAGGGGCTGCTCCTGGCAATGCTTGAGGGATCGTTTGGGATACCGGGATCGAACTGAATCATCCACATGCAAGGCAAATGCCCTACCTGCTGTGCTATCGCTCCGGCCCCATGGTTTTGAACCTTACATTCTTTTTTTCTGTGTTTTTTTTCTTTTTGGGTCACAACCAGCAATGCTCAGAGGTTATTCCTGACTCTTGGCTCAGGAATTATTCCTGGCGGGCTTGGGGGACCATATGGGATGCCAGGGATCAAAGCCAGGTTGACTGCATGCAAGGCAAAAGCCCTCCCTGCTGTGCTATTGCTCCAGCCCCCTTACCTTATATTCTTTTTGGAGGTTCATCAATAAATGCTGGATTTAGAGGTGACTACAAGAGTATGCCACCCTCACGGCAGAGCCTGGCAAGCTACCCGTGTCGTATTTGATATGCCAAATACCAGTAACAATTATAGACCTCATTCCCATGACCTGATGGAATGGTTTGAGGCTCTTTATGTTCCTGGAGCAGGCAGGTGCCCTTGGGCTCTACTAGCATGAGATAGGATGTATGGTGATGTTACTGGTGCCTGCTCGAGCAAATCGATGATGAATGGGAAGACATTGATATAGTGATTACTCAATATTTAAATTTTAAGAGACATCACACAAAACTATCTTCTTTCAATTGGGAAAGAATGCAAAAGAACAATACGGAGCCACGTCTCTGCTTCACCAGAATGAGTCTTCTTAGATGGTTCTTACTCTCTCGTCCTCTTCATGTAATCTATGCATTGCACTGGAACACATTTTATGAGCTTCAATACCTATGAAATGTCACTGGTAACTAATGACACTGTTAGAGGAATGTCATTAGATCAGATCTCAGTAGTCCTTTTACCACTTTGTGTCTCCAGAACATGGTATGAGGTCAACCACCCACACCCAAAAGGTGTGTGAATGAAACATCTGAGGGGTGTGTGTGTGTGTGTGTGTGTGTGTGTGTGTTGTGATGATGTGCAGGAAAGAGGACTTATCAAAAAGAAGATATTAGATATTGGAGAATTACTGAGAATGAAGTCATAATAAAGGATTTTTAACTTTATCCAAAGAGCAGGTGGGGGAAGCCTCATGATACCTGTGGGAATGGAGATAATATTTGTAAAAATACTTCATTCTACTAGGTAGAGGGAGGTTTTATCTTTGGTGTATACATTACAAATTAATTCCCACATATCTGTTTTTAGCTTTTAGTAAAATTTTTTGAGGCATCAATCAAGATAGTTCATTAGACTTCAATGGAGAAATGGAGACAGAGAAACATCTGGCCCTTAGCTATAGGTATAGTCAATTTCAAGACTTAAACAGAAGTTTACTCCCTTGACTTGTAGTACTTTCTCCTTAATAGAAAGTACATGGGGAAATAAGCTCTTAGTAAGCTTTATTTATTTAGATAAAACCTAGACATAGAATCCTGAATAACAGAATCTCAATAAATACTTGTTTCTAGTTGAGCAGGAAGAAAAGAGTATCTTAATATCTTTTTCCTTTGGTGAATATGTGCTGATCAATATTTAAACAGATGCATTTGGGAAAAGCATGAAGTTCTCTGCCAATGGCAACTTAACTATTTTTGAAGTTGGGGATGGGGCCCTACAGAGGTCTTCAAGGCTGACTCCTTGTTCTGTGATCAGGAGATCAAACCCAGGTGATACATGTGCAAGGCAAGTTCCCACCTGCAGTTTGTACACTTGTTTTTAACTAAGCCAAAGTGTGTTTTTTCTATTATAGTCTACATTTTAAATAAGAAGGTGTTTTTAAGTTATGAAATATCCATACAAACCTTTGCATCTCTTTCTCAATAACTAAAAAGAAAAAATTGGATTTGAAAATATGATTTTTCAAATGTATCGATGATGCATTTGACTTTGGACTTAAATATTTTCTACTAAACTCCAGATCAAAACCATGGGCTACAGATGAGCCAAGCAATAATGATGAGGTATAAAATCTCTCTGATAAGGAATTTTGAAAAGGAATTTTTATGATGCATAAGAAACTCAAAGAAGCAATAGTATACAAAATCAATAAAATATAAGAGGACATGAAAGAAGAAATGAGGAAAATATAGCCAAAATACAAACAGAGATGACAGATATTAATATGTGGTAATTGAATGAAAAATGTTCTGGAGCAGAGTAACAACTGCTGAAGAAAGAATTAGTGATCTCCAAGACGAAGTTCAAAGATTCTCTAGACAACAACAGAAGATTGAAAAAAGGCTCACAATTAATGAACAGACAACAAGAGATAATCAGGATGAAGCCAAAATGAATAACATATGGATCATTGGGGTCCCAGAAGGGTAAGAAGAGAACTCTGATGAAGAAGAAACTGTCAGAGCCATCATTGCTGAGAAGTTCCAGGAACTAAAGAACACTTGCTCCCAGATTCAGGGAGGCCCATAGGGTACCAGCTAACAGAAAGTCCAATAAAAATATTCCAAGACACATTCTAATTAGAATGACAAAAACTATAGATAGAATACTGAAAGCAGCAAGATCAAAAAGAAAATCATATACAAAGGAGCATCTCTAAGACTTACAGCAGACTTCTCCAAAGAAACATTCCGAGCCCAAAAACAATGGTGGGATATTGTTAAAAGACTCAATGAACTGCAGGCCTTACCAAGAATTCTCTACACAGATAAACTCACATTCAGATATGAAGGAAAGATACACAACTTCATGGATAAGCAACAACTCAGGAACTTCATAAAATCAAACCAACTTTAAAAAGGACTGAAGGACCTACTGTAAAATAAAACAAAACTCAAAAGTACAACAAGTTTAAGCAGAAAGATGGCACAAAATCCCATGACAATAATCTCTCTCTTGTCAATGGTCTAAATGCACCAATTAAGAGACACAGAGTGGCAAAATGGATTTAAAAACAGAATCCAACATTCTGCTGCCTACAAAAAAGCAAGAGACAGACTCAAAGTCAAAGATTGGAAGGCAATTCTCCACACAAACAACTACTAGAAAAAGGCCAGTGTGGCCATAATAGTATAGGATAATATAGAATTCTGTGTGGATATGGTCGATAATATCCACACAGTAACCAAGCTCATCGAGGTTTGTAGGGAGTACAAGATGCCGCTCTGTCTCACGTTCATTGATTTACAGAAAGCCTTTGATTCTGTGGAGACTGAAGCTGTTATCGAAGCCCTAGCCAAACAGGGTGTTCAAACCCAATACATCAAGATCCTTCGTGAGCTCTATTACGGATTCACCACCAGGATCTCACCATTTTACAAAGAAGTGATCATTAATGCGAAAAGAGGGGTTCTACAGGGTGATACCATTTCACCAAAACTCTTCAGTGCCACCCTCGAGAACATCATGCAAGAATTAGAATGGGAAGAAATGGGAGTGAAGATAGATGTTCGGTAAATACACCACCTCCGCTCGCTGATGACATCATTCTAATAACACCAAACATTAGCCAAGCGGCACAAATGCTGGCTGACTTCGACGGAAAATGTGGAAAGATAGGTCTACTGCTGAATCTAAAGAAAACTATGTTCATGAAGAATGAACTAGTTCCTGAGGCCCCATTCACTCTCAATGGAACAAACATCTCTGAATGCAGCAGTTATGTGTACCTAGGACGAGAAATCAACATGATGAACGACCTAAATCCTGAGCTGCGCAGGAGGAAGAGAGCGGCATGGGAATGCCTTCAAAGGCATCAAAGAAATAGCTAAAAGGACAAAGAACCTTCGGCTCCGGGCACATCTCTTTGACTCCACCATTCTCCCTGCATTAACATACGCCTCAGAGACCTGGGCCCTAAGAAAGCAGGATGAGAATGCTATTTGGGTCTCCCAGAGATGAATCGAAAAGAGCTATGCTTGGAATATCACGCCTCACTCAAGTGAGAGAAGGAATCGGAGTTCTGACCTCCGTTGCTATTCCAGAATCAGGGACGCTGTCTCGTTTTCCAAGGCATCAAAAATCAGATGAGCTGGACATGTAATGTGATTTGGAGACAACCGCTGGACTAGAGCCATTACTGACTGGATCCCACAGGATGTCAAAAGATCACATGGCCGCCCACCTACAAGATGGTCAGACTTCCTTGTCAAGACCCTGAAGGAACGGTTTGAGGCTTTGGCATATTCCTGAATCAACCATATGCCATTGGGCTACATTGGCACGTGATAGGGTCCAATGGAAATGTTACTGGCACCCGCTCGAGCAAATCGATGAATAACGAGATTCAAGTGATCAAGTGAATATAGAATTCAGGATGAAAAAGATTAGAGGGGACAATGAAGGCCATTTCTTATTAAAAGGTATGTATATCAGGAAGAATTCACACTACTAAACATATATGCACCCAATGAGGAGCCAGCAAAATAATGAAAACAACTGCTAATAGACCTCAAAGAAGACATTAACGTAGCACAATAATAGTTGGAGACTTCAACACTGCTTTATCAATATTGATAGATCTACAAGACTGAAACCAAAGATTCCTGTAAACAAATGAAAATGAAGACACCAACTATAAGAACTTGTGGGACACAGCGAAAGCAGTGTTAAGAGGAAAGTTCATTGCTCTGCAAGCATTCATCAAGAAAAAAGAAAGGGTCCACATAAATAACCTAACTTCACAGCTCAAAATATTAGAAAAAGACCAACAAAAGGAGCCCAACTCAGGAAGAAAGAAGGACATAAGAAAATTAGAGAGGAAATCAATGAGCTAGAATCCCTAAAAGCAATCTAAAAGATTAATGAAACCAAGAGCTGGTTATTTGAAAAAAATAACAAGATCAACAAACCACTAGCAAGACTTTTAAGGACAGGGAAAGAGAGAACCCAAACAAGCAGAATCTGAAATAAAAATGGGGACATCACAACAGAAACCACAGAAATCCAAAATGCTCATCATCACTGGTAGTTCTTACTCTTTGGGATATGTGCCAATCTCTGTGGCATGAGATAGCTCATTGTTGTTTTAATTTGCATCTCCCTGATGATTAGTGATGGTGAGCATTTTTCATATGCCTTTTGGACATTTGAATTTCTTTGTTGTAGTTTCCGTTCATTTCTCTTCCCCATTTTTTGATGTGGTTGGCTGTTTTCTTCTTGTAAAATTCTACTTGTGCCTGATATAGACTGGATATTAACCCCTTATCAGATGGGTATTGGGTGAATATTCTTTCTCACTCTGTGTATCTTGTGTCTTAGTATCTTGTATCTTGGTCTTTGTATCTTGTCTTTGTATCTTGGTCACTGCTTCTTTTGAGGTGAAGAAGCTTTTAGTGTGGTATAGTCCCATATGCTTATCTTAAATTAGATTTTGTTGCTTTCTGTTAAATTCCTAAAGACAAGATGCTTTTCGGTTAAATTCTTAAAGAAAAGTGCTCTTCAGTAAAGCCTGGGTACCTCAAGTTAAACACTTTGTAACAACTGTTTCCAGTCTGTTAGTAGCAAATCCCTAAACACATACCCCAGCACCCTTACATACCCAGGCACAACCTAGCTTCTAGCTACTGTTCTGTCACCTGGAACTCTTTGAAAAAGTCTAGTCACAAGTCTAGTCTGCTGTTATCTTCTTAGCTCAAATGCCACCTAATAGATTCCAGTAATGCAACCTAAATGGACAGAAATTCTGGATTTACTGTGAAAGCAATCCTTGATTTTTACCTACGGAGTCTTTGTCACCGATTGCAGTAATTTATTGGTGGTGTCTGGTGGCTTATGTCATTTGAACAATGAAAAGTTCTAAGTACAGATTGGAATGATAGGGAAAGAGAAGGTTCAGTTTCTGGACACACACACACCATATATGTCCTTGCAGCTCTAGTGTTTTTTTAATATTTTACTATACCACGTTGAGATATACAATTACAACGTTGCTCATGTTTAGAGGTTTTGGTCACATAGTGTTCCAGCACCCTGCCCTCTACCAGTGCCCATTTCTCACCACCAATGTCCCCAATTCCCCCCCACCCCCATAGCTTGCCTAAATGGCAGGCTATCTCTTGAGGGTGTCTTCGAGATTTTAGCTTTTCCCCAATCTCAGAATTTGCTTCTGAGAATAATGCCTAAGTCCATCATTCCCCCAAATCCAGCTTTTTTTTCATTTTTAAAGTTTCACAGCTTTTTAATTTCCCACCTCTACAGGTGTTCCTATTGCCCATGATCTTCTGAAATGTCCTATACATGACCCTTCATGTATATGTGCTCTTTGTTAGGAGACCAGATGTTCTAAATATTTAAAGATTAGACTTAAACAAACTCAGACTATTTTCTTTGAGTTGATCATGCCCACTTCCTAAAAAAATAATAAACTATAAATAAATAAAAGCTTCTTCCCAGGTTATCTGTAAGGTCTCTTCTATTATTAAGAATTTTACTTTGGCTAAATCATCTAATTTTGGCTTTTGTTCAAATTATGATTAAAAACTATCTAGATGATGTATGAATCACATGGTTATCCTTAAGAAACAAAAACATCCTCAGGAGTAAATTGTGCTCAAGGAAAATATTAATAAATAAAAGGACTCATTCTCCTAATGACCTTTTTTGGGATATTTCCAACTCTGCTGTATTGTTCAAACTTGCAATATAAAGATCTAGATTTCAATGTTGGGCCCTCGGTAATTTGCTTTGATTGTTTGCCCATATTCTATCCCTAATTGTCTATTGGGCATTCATAATGTAGTTAGACCCTTTAGATTAATTTGTAAACATTTCCTTAGTTTCCAGATTCTTGGCATCTCTACAATGCCAGATACCAATATATTAACGGCCTCTGTTGAATCAAATTCTCAATAATTTATCAGAATCAGCTAATATGGAAGCAATGTATATGTTATAATTCTAATATGGTTTTTCTTATATGTGTATAAAATATCTTATTTTTTTACATATATCTAAATGAAAAAGTTAATTTGAAATCAAAGTAGAGTGACAGGAGAAAGAGCAAAATGTAGGGTGAGGTAAAGGGCTCCTTCCTTGACTTTCTCTGTTTCTGCTTTTCTTTTTCTTGCTTACCGAAATAATATTCATGTCAGATTCTTCTGGTCACTATGTTGTTGGGGGGCTGAGGGGTTTCTTTCTTTCTTTTCGTTTTTGTTAAAAGGAAAAGTAGCATGTCTTACAATGGCTTCTTGTCTCTCCTTAAACATTTCCATCCTAGTAAAATGCACTTAAATACCACTGACACACAGAGCTGCAGTTTTAATACATTTCAAATGCTTTCACTTTGAAGTTATTTCATTTTGTCTATCTTTGTCATTTCCAAGAGCAGAAAATGTCATCCCTGACTATATGTTCTCTCTTTCCTCCCATGCTCCACCTTTTCTGGTAAGAGTCCTAGTTCTTCCCATATTCAGGTGGCATCAGTCATTCCTATAATATCACTCCTATGTCAAAGCTCAAATGAAATTTTGAAATATTAAGGTTGCATTGCCTTTTGATACCACTGGTCATTTAGTTCACCAATGCAAAAACAACTAAAAATTAATTCAGAACATTATGGTCTTCTGTTCAGCTCAGGGTCACTTAACTCCCTCAATTGTTTCCCAAAGATAGACATAAACAATGAAATCTCAACCATTTTTAAAAAAAAAGAACAAAAAGGAGCAGAGAAACGGTGGAGCTAGTACGGTGTTTGCCTTGCACAAACCCACCCAGGTTCAATCCCTGACAAGCCATATGGTACTGTGAGCCCTATCAGGAAATGCTCCCTGAAGACAGAGGCAAAATCAGTGCTGGTAACTGCTGAGTTTGGCCAATATTTTTAAAGGGAAAAGGTAAGAGAGTGAGAATCCTAGTGATGGAATTATGAAATAACACAGAGAAGCTGATCACTCCTTGTCCTCCCATGTCACAAGCATGCTAATACCCTCTTTAAGTCCTATCTGTGAGCGTATACAAAGTTCTCCAATCAGAGTTTACCAATCAAACAGTTGTTGGGGAGTTTAACAAGAAACCACTCAATTCAACTCTTTCTCCTCTAAACCTATAATTAGAAGGTTTTACCAGTTTTTTTAAAAGAATCCTTACATTTAGAATGTGGTAAAACATGAGTTTATTGATAAATTCCATCCTTAATTATGTGTATATTCTCATGCATTATAGATTTTTAATTTGACATAAAAATGGGTAGAAAATCAATAGTGATATAACTTTTGCTTCACAGGATTATAATGAATACTCAAATTGTATTATAGAAAGATATTTGTTGTAAATCTCTATGACATTAGGCAAAAATAAAATTGGGGTGATTAGATAGCTCTAAGGGCTGGAATGCATGCCTTGCATACATGGAAATATGTTCTAATATGGCACTGCTCCCAAGATCCACTAGTTGTGGCCCTGGTAATTATTATCATCATTGGGTAGCATCACCATGCCTTGGTACTGGACCATCATTCTTGCATGAGTGGGCTGAGTCTTGCTGGACATAAGCTGATCCCACTTAGCTCTGCTTAGGAAGCTCTCTTCCACCCACAATCAATCAATCAATCAATCAATCACAAAACAATCAATCATCACTACTAACTATCTATCTATCTATCTATCTATCATATATCTATCTATCTATCTATACTATCTATCTATCTATCTGTCTGTCTGTTTCTGTCTGTCTGTCCATCTGTCTATCTACCTATACACATATAAAGAGAAAGAAAGTGGTTGTAGATTTCTTAATAGATTATTTCTTTAGTTAAACAGGAAAAACTCTGGGAAGAAAGAAGAACTCTGATATGTAGAAAATAATCAGAGAGTCTGCTTTTCCTTACAAGGAGGGGGCTAACCCATTCCAGCACCTGGTCATTATCTATTTTTCCATCTTCCCCTTTAATTTATTTAAATGTTACATCTCCTGGCTTGGTTTTCATATAAACTAACCTTAGGTATTTCTAAAAGGAATATACAGGAAATCAAATACTTCTATGATAAGAAAATGTTACCTTCTGACTTAGTGGGATATACACATACACAAACATACAGATCTATATACTCACTATTGAAAGCAATAGATTTTAGATATCATTGCTGTTTCATTTTTTTTAATTTGGGAAATTGCAGCTCTGAAAATTTTACAGCTCTAAAAAATTTTACAGCTCTAAACATTTTCTAAACGTCTGTGCTGAATAAATAGCACAGAGATGAAAAAACAAAAATAATTCATAGTGTGGTTAACTGCTATGCCCAATATATAGACAGAATCATAAAGAAAAGTAGAGGCAATTTAGAATAAATCCTAGGCTTGCTTTGTCATTCTCCAGAGGGTTGGTGTAAAACTGAGTTCCACGGTTTGTTTTCAGTAAAAACTAACTTCAAAGTTAACCTTTTTTTTTCTTTTTGTGTCACACCCGGCAATGCCGCGTCGGGGGGGCGTGCAAGGCAAATGCCTTACCCACTGGGCTATCGCTCCGACCCCCAAGTGAACCATTTTTGATGGTATACTAAAGTAAGCACTCTTTGCATAGCACAGACAACACAGAAGTAAATAAGATGTTAACATCAAACATACCCACGGAAAATTCATAACACAACAGTATAAAGCGATTTACATGAGTATTTCATATTTTCCTCCTGAGATTCTTATATGATCTCTTTTAAGCCTTGATTTTTTTAATTTAAAGGAAAGAATGATGATTAGTTACATTGACTTTGAGAAGTATATAAATATTTATGAAGACTGTCCATAGCTATAGAGAGATGGTGTATAGGGAGTGCAGAGATATTCTGAATCAGAATCTCATGTCTTTAGGGTTCAGCTGTTGTAGTTCCTTTTTGTAAAATGTGCACCTAAGCTGTATTGACATTTAACTCTGACTCTAAATTTCTGAATTTCAGTCACCTGAAAAAAAATCCACCTAAGTGTCTGCTTTCAAGAGTTAAAACATCCATATTGTGATTTGCTCAGACTGATTCGTGGCAATTCTATAGTAAGATGTGGAGCAGGATCAATGGATATGCTAGCATTGATCTAAATGAAAATTTCAGCATTCTTTCAAGTTTTCCATGAGAGACATCATCTTGCACTCTTGCTCTCTCTTGCTCTTAATGCACTTGGCATTGGATTGGAGGAAATTCCAACACAATGCCAGGTACATTAAGTATTCCATTAGAAATCTGTTTCTTTTGCCAATTTATCATTTGAAAACTTAGCTTCACCTCCCTCTGCCTCATCCAATAGTAACAAAGAATATAATTCTCTTTTCCATGTTGATCTACTTTATGTGAAGGACATTTTAACAACAGTGCTAGTAATCCATCTAATTCTAATAGTCTTCAACAACTTTCTCCAGTATTCCTAACCCGTCTCCAAACCATTTTAGCATCTCTAAACTTTTGAGTCACTACTGGGACTTTCCACACCTATACAAGAAAGTGTTTGTGGAATAAGATATGTGGAACCAATCTTTTCTCCAGAACTAGGTTGTAGGAGGAAAAGGCTGAGGAGCCACAGGAAGTGGCTCATTGCTACTCCTTCAAATATTGGAACACATCAAATTCCTTGTACATAAGAAAAAACCAACTGGCAACTAATGAGTCAAATACAGAGAATACATTTTGTGGCAATCTGTATTTTTACCTACACCAATAATTACTCTACAAAGACATAGTAACTATGGCATATTACTTGGCACTCCAAATGTTTTCAGATGTTTAATTACCAAAAATTCTGTATTTTACTCAAAAGTTCCATAGTCTTTTTACTTGAAAGGTAAAAATCTGTGAACACTGGCACACAGTTGCTCTATAGCAACATTTGGCTGAATATGAGTAGGTTCTACCCATTTCTGTGAGGTCATAAATGTTTTCAGGTTCCCCACCATGATCAGTAAACTTAATTTTTTTCGCAGTCACATAGACCATTTGATTTAGGTCTCTTAAAATGGTATGTGTACCCTCTTCCCATGTCTCAAAACTATGAAAAAATCTATGGAAATTTCCCTAGAATATGGATACATACTAGACATGACATAATTAAGTACTTCATCCATAGAGGGGTTATTTAGCTAACACCTGTCTTTATATTTAAAATTCTTTGGTTTATTTTCTTAGCCACATCTATATATTGCTAAGCAGATAATTATAAAACACTTTTACTTATATTTGGAAGCATAGCTTATACAAAACATAGAGATCAGAATTTTTCTAAGCTTTATTTTTGAATAAGGAATACAATAGGTCTCATTAGATTTTCTTATATTTTTGGAATATAAGAAATTGTGGATGCTTACACTTGCTTTTCCTGTCTATACGTGATAACTTACATAAGTAGATAGGACCAAAGATATTTTCTCTCAATAATTTTAGATAAATATTTACCTATGTATTTCCCATCACTTATAGAAAAGAAAACTCTTGGGACAATTTTGTTCTAATGTATCAAAAACTCAGGATAGAAAACTCTAGAGAATGGAGAAATGGAAGGGTAACGTGTCAGCTGAGATTATTTCTGGAAATACAATAATATTTTAAAAGAAGTCCCATAGAAGTCCCATAGTCAGTTCCAACTGCTCACTGTACTATAGACACAAATACGCAAAACACATGGAAAAAAATCACAAAAAGTTTGTCTCAATCTGCAGAAACAGCTAGAAAATAAGGAATGATTGTGTATAGTGTTTCTACATAACCTGAGATAGATTTCGTCCTTGACTATCTTTCCATGGTATCTCTCCAACTCACAACACTGGAATATAGAGGCTTTACAAGCGCAGAAACAATTTGTTTCCTGACCAGAAAAGCAATCTCTCACTACAGAGTTGAGCAGGCTTGTGATCAGCCCCTTTAAAATGTAGTTGTCAAGATCCTTGTAAATGAGAGAAATGCACAAGATGCACAAAAGTGATCCAGAACACTTCATATTCACCACACCACTTACTCACCAACCCTCGCCCCACCCTCCACCCATCCATACACACACACACACACGGAATTTACAGAAACCAGAGGAACTGGTAGATACACATGAATATCTACAACCATATAGACTGGGAATAAGGAAGGTATGGTTTCTGGAATGTGAGTTTTGGTATCTTCTACCAAAATCTATGAAACTGGAAGGTTCACTTCTCAGTTTACAAGGAAAGGGAAATAACAGACACATCACCAAAAATTACTTCTTCCAAGAGTCCCTTGATCCCTTCCAGTTATGATTCCTGGGCATAACAGTAAAAATAAGTTCTCATACTCAAAAAGATTTGAAGAGAAGGGGCTAGTAGCCTTAGGTACCGCTTCTTTATCTAATAAAGGAAAAGGGTTTCATGACTGCTGGAGTCTCCTTTGTTTACTCCATATTCCACACTAACTCACTCTACCAGTCATAATGTAGGACTAGGAAACTGTTGCTGTACACCTGAGAGCCTCTGCACTGGGCCGATTGCCTCCTGCAGGTCACTTAGCAGATAGGAGGGCAGTTTAAATGTGGCAGTTTATCTGACCATGTATTCTATGCTGGCTGGTATAAATATTCTCTCATGCTACCACAATCATAGTGGGACTAGGGAGATTTTACCAGAATATTTGCCTGGCCACATTGGATCTCTATGTAATTAGACCAGAGAGAAATGCTGTTTGCTTCCAAGTAAGCAAGCATGGCTCCCTGATAACTAAAAGGCAACTAAAATACAAAACTACCATGAAGTAAAGACGAGACTCTTGTGAAGGCTTGGAGAAATATTTAATTGGCATTAGTATAGTCTTTGGTATAGATGCATGGCTTTGTATTCTGGGATACAGTTCATCTCAGAAACCCCTCCTCTCTACCTTGCAGAGATATTTCTTAGGCAGATCTTGAGTCTGTGACATTAACATGTAAAAGGGCCTAGGTGAGGTCTTGGGAGAAATTACCTGAGGGCATTTGACCCTGCCAGCTTCCCATAAAAGTGAGAGGTCTGGGTTGCAGGGATACAAAACTAGGCTGCTTTCTTTATTCAAACTCTTTTGGGTCGCTCTCTCCCTCTTTCAGCTGGCGTCTTGTCTCTGTCTCCTCTCTACAGGGCCTTAACACATGGTGGCCGCCATCTTGGCCTACATGTGGTCAGGGTCCTAGCCAGGATTTATATGTTCGGAGTTTTTTTTTCCTATTGTTGATTTGTATGCCTGAACCTGTGTTAAGTAAAGCACTTTGAAACTTTGCTGGATTTCTGCGTCTTTCTCTGTCTGCTGGTCACCTATCCCCTGGGGCAGAAGGGGATCCCTAACCCTGCTCCCCATTTTGTGCAGGGCACTGTAGGGAAACATTGAGAGCCATCTGTGTTTTGCATTCAAAACCGAATGAAGACTCTTACTGTCCACCACTAATTTCAAACTTGCTGCCATGAGGTAATGCAATTACCACAATATAAAGATTCCAGAGTAGGAGAGAAAACAATGGAGTCTGAGTTGAGGTCTCTGCATTGAGATCTTTGAAAAGCACATTGAGGAGAAGGCTGAGTTGACCATCAAAATTAAACAAGTCTTTGATAAGTGTATAAAGACTCTGAAGTTAGATAAAACAAAGTTTATGATACATCCAAGAAGACTAAACCTTTCTTATAGTAAAAGATGCTCTTTTAAATATTTAAAAGCGTTCTTATACTTGAAAGATGCTCTTTTAAAGAACACAACAATGAATAGAGAACTTCTCTACAAAATCATGAAGGTAAGACTGGAAGAAGCTCCTGACATCATACTAAGAGTTCTAAACACTATTTAGTAGAAATCTGACACTCTAGATGGGATGAAAGTGTGTAAGGGACTTCCATACTCATGTCAGTAAGAAATGCTCCTATGTTGACAGCTATAATATATATACATATATACATATATACATATTTTATATCATATATACATTATTACATAATTATATATTATATATTCAATTCAAATATACATATATGTATACAATATATACACATCTATGTATAATACATATATAATTATATATATGCACATATATCAGGGGTTCTTAACCAGAATCTATATCTATCTCTTATTGTAAAGAGAATTTATTCCATACCTACTATGTATCTACATACATAATAGTTATGTAAAGCGAATTTTCAGACAAGACTGGGGGACTATGGCCCCTCCGATGCTTATATTGGAGGGTGAACTGGTGATGTTACTGTTCATGAAGATAGATGCTCCAATGGGGCAAAATAAAATGCAGCAATGGAGTGTAATCTGACCAAATAAACCAATACAATGGTCCTACTATTAGAGGAATAATAACTACCAGTTGTTGCACACAAAGACTATAGTGGGAAACAGTTTCAAAGTGAAGAAGGTGCTACCAGAACCCAATCCTTTTGAGTAGCTTGGTTTCAGATTTCTTAATAAAACTTTGAGAAAATTTATTTCTGCTGCTCATGACACCCTATCTGTGAGGATTCTGCAGCTGTTCAAGCAGACTAAAGCTTCCATTCTTATGTCTATAGCTTTTCACTACTCCATGTTGTGTTTCATGATGACTTTAAAGATGTCTTCAAATACACATTTGAAGACAAACATTCAAATACACACATTCATCCACAATTCACACTGTCTATATTTGAATTTTACAGGAAAAAGGGATAACAGTTACCCACTGACTTTCTCTGTTCATTTGTACAGACTATTTTCCTTATTTACTGCTGAATAATGAAATGATGAAAGTGCTCAAAGCACTTTTTAGTTGGTTATGAAGAGAAATCAATACTGCTTTGTGTTTCAAAGAGGAGCAGTATGCAAGGACGCTGAGGTATTAAACACAAGTGGATTGAATAGTTATTTGTGAGGGGTTACTAACAATTGAATTACTATTTTAATGTCATAACATGGCAGCACTCAAGATTACCTTTCACATCTAATCATGCCATTTACATGGAAGTGGGAAAATGCTTCTGAAGTGGGGAATGCTATTCACTGATTAGATCACAATAACACTAGAAATCGCTCCAGAGGAAAACTAATCAGATAACTCACCAGACTCTGGGAATAGGTTAATGTCTCTTTGTTTAAAATAAAGAAAATGAAAATATATTTAATAATAACTGTAGCAAAATACAACAAATAGAACATAGACTTGGACATTTGTTCTTGATTCTAATCTTCCTATTTATATTTTAGTACTTATAATTTCACATTTGTGTTTCATGGTTAAGATGAATGTTATTAAAAATAACTAATATTCAAGAATATACACAAATTGGTAAGTCATTAAATACTTTGGAGACAGGTCCTATTTTTGTCATCCTCATTTTGCATATCACTATTCAAGCACAGAGTATAAAAGTGAGGAGTGAAAGATCAAGAATTTAAGAGTTTGATTACGAGCTTTATAGAGAGACACTGGGGTACTACTACAAACTGCTACTCTGTCAAGTAAACCTCATAGAGATAGTGTATACAGAGACCTTGGATCACTGCTTGCCCTGGGTCAGTGGTTTTCTTACACTGATCAATGAATTAGTGCCAGTCCTCAGATGTAGAAGGGCTGAAAACCACTGGTATTGCCCAGGTTATAACCGTCAGTCCATGAATCGAACTGTGTAGGACATGCAGGTCTGCTCTCTGCAGGAAAGTTGCCAGTCCACAGGTCTAAAAGGCCAGAGTACTGCTCGGGGATACTTCCACAGCCCATAAATATCACTTCCACAAACACTCTTCCACCAAACATACCAGTCTTCAGATGTTCTTTCATTCCCAGTAATATTCTGCATCTCAAGGGGTAAATATTATCATGTCATTATCTGTGACTTATTTGCCTTTTCTGCTCAAAATAAACATTTCAAGGCCTATTTCCTGTCCAGCATGTCTGTCTTTCAAATTTAACAATTTTGCATACATTTAATATATTTCTTGTTTTAATGTTTGTGTACTATATAAATTATATATGCTATATATAATATATATATTAGTCTTAGATTTATATATATTTTTCTCAGGTATATATTAACCTTGGATTATTGGATTCACTGTCTTCCCATTCATCGTCAATTTGCTTGAGCGGGCACCAGTAAAATCTCCATATGACCTGTCTCATGCAAGTAGAGCCCAAGGGCACCTGCTTGCTCCAGGAACATAAAGAGCCTCAAACCATTCCATCAGGTCATGGGAATGAGGTCTATAATTGTTACTGGTATCTGGCATATCAAATACGACATGGGTAGCTTGCCAGGCTCTGCCGTGCGGGTAGCATACTCTTGTAAGATTATTGGATTATATATATAAGTCTTGGGTTAGTCAGTTTTAATATATGTATATACTGTATAGATTATAAATATAATCTATACAGTATATACATATTGTATAGATTATACAGTATATACATTTGTATATACAATATATACATTTGTATAGATATACAGTTTTATATATATGTATATATTGTATAATCTACATATATATTATAATCTTGGATTAAACATAACAATGTGAAACGTTAGTCCTATTGTGCCAAGTACTGTTGTGCACCTTTTATGGATAACTCATATGACATACATCACTGGGATGTTGTATCACTAACTAAACTTTTTTGATGAAGATGTGGATGCCCCCAAAAGTTCAACATGCAGCATATTTTTTTTTTTGCTTTTTGGGTCACACCCGGCAATTCTCAGGGGTTTCTCCTGGCTCTGCACTCAGGAACCACTCCTGGCAGTGCTCTGGGGACCATATGGGATGCCGGGATTGAACACTGGGCCCGGCCGCGTGCAAGGCAAACGCCCTACCCGCCGGGCTATCGCTCCGGCCCTGCAGCATATGTTTTGAATTGGCAAAGATTTGGATGGGAAACTTAGGAAACTTAAGATTTAAATAAAAAATGTGTTCTATATATTATCAAATATTAATTTTAATATTATCAATTATTAATTTTAGTAAATGACAATGGCTCCCAGATATAATCAATCTTTAATTTTTACCTAATAACCAAGACCCCCCAGATAAATAAAAATTGTGGGTTTCATTAGGAAAATCAAAGAGAAGAACTTCACCATCCTGCCATTTGAAAGAAAATTCTTATTTGACACTTTAGATATTATCACTGTAGATGATTTGATAAAATAACTGATAGTTATTTTCTACTATAAGAAACCTTTCATAATAAATGATCATAACAAAAACAAGCAACTGTTCTTTCAAAGAATCAATTTAAGATGGCCATTCTTTCATTTATATCTTAGATATTGTAGAAAAGAAAAGAAAATCAGAGTTAACAGAAAAGGAAATAAATTAATGGGGGAAGAAGAGAACAAGAAGCAATGTGAACAGGCATAGGTCAGTTATCCTCATGACATGGGCATGGAGTAGAGTCGTATATTCAAACCACAGACTCAACTACACTGAAAACATGAGATTTAAGCTGCAACCATGGGAAATCTGTGAAGTACCTGTCACACTGTAGGGGCAGAAATTGGGAACACTATTGGAGGGAAGTTAACACTGCTGTTAGAATTGGTGTTGAAATATCATATGTCTAAAACTCAACTATCAAGAACTTTATCAGCAGATTGCTTTAATTAATTTAGTTTTTGATTGAAGACAGTTTTTAAAAGATGTTGATTCTGTGTAAAGTATTTAAAATTTACAATTATTCTAATAAACACTCGGAATATGGAATGTGGAAAATTTGTTTTGTAACTTATTCCCTTAGAACTCCGTGGTAAATAGTGATTTTAAGGACAGATCACAGTTGGTTGGCATCACAGGAAAGATGGAACCAACCTATCTCAAAAAAGCTGTCAATCACCCTTTTCAGATGACAGGAAATGTCAGCTTACACCAAGCATTTGATCAGTTATGGTGACACAGACACTGATTATATAGCATAAACCTGAGTCAATTCTTCTTGTTTTCAGATCCATAACATGGCAGAATTAGATGAGCTAAAACTATCTTCCTAAACTTGTAAGTGAACAATTTTTCAAGTAATTATTAGAGTTACCCTTATTGTAAACTCACTATATTCAATAACCCTGCAGTAGGCACTAGATCAAATTACATATTAAGTTCCACAAGCTGAGTCACTAAAATCCTATTTTAAAAATAGGGCCAGCTAGAGCAGTTGCATAGTGGGTAGGGCATTTCCTTGTATGCATATGACCTAGGTTCAATCCCTGGCACTGCATATGGTCCCTCAGTCACTGCAAGGAGTGAACCCTGAGTGCAGAGCCAGGGGTAAGCCCTGAGCACAGTTAAGTGTTTCCCTAAAACAAAACAAAACAAATATGCAACATTAAAATTTAAAAAAGTGGAAATAGTGAGATAGTGCAGTCATAAATGTTTGAAACCTGGATTGTGTAAACGTAATAGAATCCCCTGCTTCTACACACACACACACACACACACACACACACACACACAAATTTATCTGTCCTCAAATATGAAGCAAAAGATATTTTAAAATATCCATCTACTTCTGATTAATCCACATTAATAAATGCAAGGACTAATATACTAATCAATTTTCCTGATAACTTATTTTGTGTGAAAAACATTTAAACACTAATACTAAGATAAATAAGCTTCCTATTACTTAATTTAAAGAAATGCTTTGGAGTCACACAAGATTCTCAAACAATACATTTACACAAACACTTTTAGGTGAAATAGGTGCTATGAATATTCTCCCTGTTCCTTTTAAGATATAATTAGATCAAAAAGATGTATTTACTAAAAAATAATAGACAAAAGTAGAAAGACTGATAACTTATTTAAAATATATAGATTTACTCAGAAGACATAGATTTTGATTAGACCCCAAAAAGCTGATTTTAATAATCTACTCTCACATTTTTCTAATTCTACTCTAACATTCAAAGCAGTTTTATATATTTATTGTATGTCCCAAGGGCACACAGAATAGTTTCGACAATTACCTCCCACTTAGCACTTCTTTTCTTTTTGATTAAGATTCTATCTTTGTCATAAATAAGCTGTCCAAATTCTTGAGAGTTATCTTTGGGTTCTCAGGTCTAACACATGAGTCCAACACTCAATCCTTATTCCAGTGTACCATGATGTTGAGATCATTATAGCTTTATAATATACTTTCAATTCAGGTAAAGAGATAACTCCCGATTTCTTATTTCTCCAAAAGTCTTTAGCTGTTCTGGGTGCTTTATGATTCCATACACATTTTATTAGTGATTTTACTTATTGTATCTACTCCATTGCACAAAAACATTGATTCCAATTGTTAGAAAGTGAGAGGGAGAGAGAGAGGAAGAGAGAGAGAGGATTTGCACACACCTATTTTCAGTGAGGCATTGAAATTCAATAGCCAGTTAATGGAAACAACCCACATGCTCAACAACAAATGAGTGGGTAATGAAGATGTGGTATATACACACAATGAAATAGTAATGCAGCCACAAGGAATAATAAAATAAGGAAAGTCACTGCAATTTTGATTGAACTGGAGGATCTCAACTTAAGCAATGTCAGCAAAGCAATGACAAATATCAAAGTTCCATTGACTGCAGATAACATAGACAACAATGGAGGGAAGGAGAACAATGGAGGTAAATAAGAAGGATTGTAAATAACATAACGGAGAGGCAAGGGGCAAGAATTGTGGCTCTGCCTGTGGTGTGTAGGTAAGGTATGTGTCTGTATAAATCTAAGCCAATGTGACTATAAATATAAAAATACAATAACTAAACTTAAAAATTATTTGTCAAGGAGACAATTCGGAAATGGTATGGAAAATTGGATCACTGGATAGAACGATATATAACCTGGTGGTAGGATTAGAGTTGGAACATGGTATGCCTGAAACTTTACTTCAGCAATTTTGTAAATCATTGGCTCTATATTTAAATTTTTTAAATACCAAAGAACTTTTAATGCTGCCATGCCATCTTAGCTCCATTTACCCTGTTCTTCAGTTTGCTTAAAAAGCTCAGTCTATTTATTCATTGAAAACATTGGACTTCTCTGTCCCATGCCAATTAATCTCTATTCTACTACAACCTATAGTAATTGGTTCAGGACATCAATTTAACCCTTTGCCCTGAGTTCCTTGGATGACTCATAAGGCATACTTCCTGGGGTCTCAACAGCATTTGTACTAGCTTCATATGTAAGACTTAATTTTCCTGCATTAAATATTTATTGTCCACAACGGTATGCTAATTCTTTTTAGAAACTGTGGAAAAGAAGAGATAAATAAAAATCCCCAGGCTATATATATGTATAGGTGTGTGTCAACTTTTAAAAAACACAGGGTAAGTGGTATAAAATATTCTAATGGAAATGCTATGCTTTCATTAATTTAGTGTGCTGATTTGAAAAGGGCTCTGCGAGTGATGACTTAAGCTTCTCATAATCATTCATAAGCTTTTTATCCCATGATATTTATTCCGAGCCTTCTAAATATATTCTCAGAAGAAAACCACTACTATTACCATAAGGCAAATTAGAAATGAAACCCATCCTAGATACATAACCAGAAGATCTCAATTCTTATACCCTACTCTGGATAAAATCTATACTATCCTAACTCCCATGATTCAGGAAATCATAACAATGAAGTCTTTCAGGAAGTCCAATCAAGTCTATCTAAATAAAAAATTCAGAATTAATATCTGTGTTCCCGATAATGACAGACCCTTGCTTCAGCTCAGGATCACACAGCAACAATATATCTTTTTTACTCCATGGTTGTCCTTTCTTCATCATACCCGTGTGGTAAATTTTTTAATTGTTCAAACACTGAAGTAGTCTAATTAGAGTTCCTATAAGACTTTCATTTTTTCCATGGGCAGGGGATGGAGGAATAGACAATAGTAGAGCATTTTAATTGCATGTGGCCAATCTGGGTTCAATTCCCAGCATCACCTATCATCTCCTAAAAATACCATCAGGAGTAAATCCTGAGTGCAGATCCATGAGTAACCCCTGAGTGTTGCCAGGGTCCCCCAAAAGTCTAAAATATTCATGTAATAAGAAGGATGCAATGTTGCACGACTCTAAGGGCCGTGCTCTGCTCTGGTTGCTTCCCGCAAATCCTCCGTAGATAAGGGGGTGTCTAAAGTGGCGTTTATCCGACCATGTAGCTGTACTAGCTGGTATAAATATTCTCCCATGCTACACAATCTCGTGGGACTAGCTAGATCTTACAGCATTAGCTGGCCCGTAGGACACCTAAGTAATTAGACCAGAGAGAATGCTGTTTGCTTCCAAGCAAACAAGCATGGCTCCCTGATATACTCAAAGGCACTAAAATATAAAACTACAATGAAGTAGAGGAGACTTGTGAAGGCTTGGAGAAATATTTAACTGGCTTGGTGTTGGTCTTTGGTACAGAGACATGCCATCTCAGAAAACCCCTTCTCTACACTACAAGGCATTCCCAAGCGATTCGGCTCAAAACTTAGCACAGTAAAGGCCCTAGGTGAGGTGCAGGGAGGGGATTACCTAAGGGCATTGGACCCTCCCTGCTTTCCATAACAGTGGGGAGGAAGGTCTGAGTTACAGGGATATAAACTAGCGGTTCCCGCTCTCCCTTCCTTCTTCCTGGGGATCTCTCCTGTGAGCGTTCATTCCCCTTGGAAGCTTTTACGTGGTGGTCGCCATCTTGGCCTACAGGGTCTAGTGGAACCTAATCGGGTTTTCCTTTTGCTGATTTGTATGCCTGACCTGTATAAGTAAAGCCTTTTAAAACTGCCGGTTCCTGAGTTTTCTCCGCCGCCGGCCGGGGTAGAGGGAACTCGCTTCCGGCACTGTCGGGGACCCGTGGGCGCCCGACAATGCAACATTTAAATATGCAGGCACTATAATTCAAATAATTTCCCCTAGACTGCACACATCTGGGATCTGAGGAAAAGTCACTATATTCTATTCTCTGTAATGCTCAAAATGGAGTTGATATGTAGCAGGTACTTTTAGCACAGATGAAACAGTCAATAAATGCATGGAAACATTCAACCACAATCACATACAATAACATTTGAGTGGTAAGTTCATATATGGAGGTTTTTACTGCTTTGAGACATGCATATCTGTCATATAACATATGAAATAATGTTAATATTTGATATTAATATTTTTATATTTATTGACCCATTTTCATAAATAACAATGGCTATTAATAGGTAGTAATATGAATAATATTAAACAATGTAGTAAGAGTAGAAAAGTTAAATTCACTAATCTTTATTCTGTGTTGATTTTTCATGTTCTGCATGTCTATTTATCTCACACATTCACTGAAGTAGAATTACATCATCATTAGTGTAGTCATTACTAGCAGTAGTAGTGACAGAACTTAAACATAGCTAAAAATAGGACTGACGATGTACTGGTACAGAAGGTAGGATCATGTCTTATGAACCCAGTACTACATATAGCCCCTGAGCACTGTAGGGTGTGCCCCCACAAACAGCAGATATCATGTAAATTTCTAAGTAAAAACTGCACACATTTAAACATACTTATAATTTTACTATGTAATTTTATCCATGGGTTTTCACTAAAACATAAGCACTGGCAGTAATTGGTCAAAGACCACCCTTCTAATAGGAAGCAAAGAAGCTAAAAAAATTATATAGGGGTTGGAGTGATAATGCAATGGGTAGGGTATTTGCCTTACATGCAACCTACCCACATTCAATCCCCAGCATCCCATATGGTTCCCCAAGAACTGCCAGCAGTGACTCCTGAGTGCAGAGTCAGGAGTAGACCCTGAGTATTGCTGGGTGCTACCCAAAAAGCAAAAAAATACAAAAACAAAACTATTTAGGCCAGACATGAAGCTCATAGGGCCAACAGCCTACTTTGCATGCCAGAGGTCTAAGTTTGATGCACCTGTATCTGCTGATAAATGACACCGGAGAGCACAGCACAGGAGTAGCCCCGAATACTGCTGAGTGTGACAATACTCACCAAGCACAAGTACCCCACGTGTTGATGATTCACCTCCATTGATTAAAGGGTCTTTACTCATAAATTATTTAACAATTACTTTGCATATAATTCACACACTGAAGTCTAAAGGTTCTTGACCAGTTAGGAGTACAAAGTAGTAAATTATCTACCCGGATTCAATTCAAGAACTTAAAATTACCTGATTGAGGCAAAGTGGAGTCAGTACAGCAGCTTATTCTGTTAAGTAGAAATGCATAGAAGTCTTCTCTGAATAAAAACAGGGAGTAGCATTTGCAGACAACTTTCCTAGAGGACCTCTTCACAGGATGATTTTTTGGAATCTATGAAGAGAGGATTATAAAGCAGAAATGTGAATGTAAGTCAGACAATTGTGTTGAACACCCATCTTTATAAGCTGTGTGACCTTTGATTACTTTAATTACTTGATCTTGCTGAATCTCAGCCTCTTTATTTATAAACCAAGATAATACCTACTTGAAAATTACTTCAAAGATTAGTGCAGTAATAGATATAAAATTGCTGGAAAATAATTGACATTGTACATTTACCCTCTTATCTGAACACTGAAGCAGCAGCTATGGTAAGATATTCAACTTAAAGAGAAGTGTTGAGTTATAAATCAAATATTTTTCATCATATTGACATCAAGATGAATTCATCCCAGAAAGCTGCGTTGAAGATGAAGAGCCCATCTAAAGCACAGACAGCAGCTCTTCCACTTAGGGAGGAGTGCATGGGAGATGGTGCTAAGTATTGCGACTCTTTAATAGTCACCACATAGTAAGATCTTTATCAGGTATCAAGCACTTAGTTATGCTTTTCACAAACACAATCTCTTGTATCTGGACATCAAGATACATCAAGCGGTAATTAATAGGTTTTGCTTGGGATATGTCTGGGAAAAATCATATTTAAAAATGTTGATGGAATAGCAATAAAATAATTTCATAGGACATACACATGCATACATGGAATCAACTTTCTGGAAATGACAATATTAATATGCAATACAATGACAAATACATCTATATCTAAAGCTACTTTACTTTTCTTTGTACAAAAGGAAAGACGGAAATAAGGAAAGAAAATTTCACATGACTACTCTGTGGTGCTTATATCTAGTTAAAATCATTGCATAATTCTTACCTCTTAAAAATTAAGACAATTATCTCAACTTTACCTATAAGTGTTGTCATTTGAGTACCACAGGCTTAAAAACATGAGTTTGTATTATTTTCTTTTTGTAGTAGGTTGGTTTAAAAAATTATGGGAAAGGTGAGAATTATTCCACAATGCAATAGTGAGAAAGGTATAAATAATAAACCATAATACAAAACAGTGATGCTATGACTGAGAGAACTAGGGAAGCAAAAAGGAAAAAAAATAATAGAGGACTTTTAAAGTTATGTTGGGACTTGAGTTAGTTCAGGCATTAAAGCAATTGCAGCTGACTCTGTTTCAATCTCCAGCACCAAATATAGTCCCCTGAGGACTGCCAGGAGTCCTGAGCTAAATCAGATATAGCTCCCCAAATAAACCACAAAACCAAACAAGCAAAACATTTTATTATGAAGGGTCAAGTCACAAGGGGCTGAATGCATGCCTTGCAGAAAGGAGCCTAGGTTCTATCTCCAGCAACACAGGGACCAAGTACTACTGAGAGCAGTCCCATGAGAATAAAGAGTAGTTCCGGACCAGAAAGCCAGGAGTAGCCTTTGAGCTCTTCTACTTTTGTACCCCCACTAAAACAAAACAATCAAAACTGTGTGAGTGCATATGCACACAAACACACACATCAGAGAGTTCAAATTATCTCCTTAGAGTGGTGTTCACCCCATATTAATGCTCAATCATATTAATTATACACTGTGTTTCATGTGGTAGAATCTGCACTGGTCAGGTGCAAGACAAGTGCCATGCCCACTGTACTATCGTTTGGCCCTAACAATGCCATATTGCTTTTTTGCTTTTTGGGGGTCACATCCAGTGATACTCAGGTGTTACTCCTGGCTCTGCACTCAGAAATTACTCCTGGTGGTGCTGAAATAATTTCAATGCCAGGGATTGAAACTGGGTTGACCTCATGCAATGCAAACACCCTACCAGGTGGACTCTTGCACTATCCCTTCTAAGATGGCTAAATGGTGGTTAAAATATGTTGCATTTATCTGAGAAAAGTGTAGAAAATGCCTTAAAATAACTTAAATAATTCTAATCCTGAGTATGAAAATGATAGATGTTGTACATTTGTCTCAAACTCCATTTTTAACATGAAAAAATACATATATATCAGAGGATTAGCTCAGTGGTAAAGTATCTGCTTTGAATATACGAGGCAATAGATTTCATCTGCAGCACAAAATGAATGAAAGAATGAAAGAAAAACATGAAAAAGTTTGAAAAAGGAGGAAAGTAGGGAAGGAAGAGAGAAAAGGAGAAAATAGGAGGGAATAGTGAAGAGGGTAGAGAAAAGGAGGGGAAAGGAGTCTCTTTCCCTCTTTCCCTCCTTCCTTCCTCCCTCCTTCCCACCCTCCCTCCACCCCCCCACCACTCTGCAAATCACTCCTTGTTCACAGACTAGAAAACCACCACTGGCTAGTATTCATCAGGGGCACACAAAATCATGCAGTTTGAAGATGACATTTTTTTCTATTTAAAATAAAAGAACTATCTTACAAAAAAAATCTGTCAGCCATTATCAAAATGATTTACTTAAGAGCCATTTAGTGAGTTTCTTTAATTTTAAGAGATTAAAAACAGTCTATATTAAAGGACATTTTGACAGAAAAAAAATAGGTTATAATAAAAGCTGAAAATCAGCAGTCTCTTTTCCTCAAAGATGATTCAGAACTCTCAGCAAAGTCTTCATTTCAAAAGGAATTCAAGATCTGTTTCAATTAATAAATCTGCTTCAAAAATAAGATAAAAAAGTTTGCACTAGGTCAAAGTATAAATGTACTACTGTCAAGAACACAAGATGTTCAGTAATACCCTAGAGTGACATCTAAAATAAAATGGAAACAATAAAAAAGGTGCAAAATGGTGAGGAAAAAATCACTACACTGTGCTATGCAAGGATCAGGCTGGCTTGGAAAGAAAGCTAAGTTTGACAAATAGGTGTGAAATAGAAGCATTTTTTCTGTTCATATTTAACTTTGAGACATACATTTTTTCTTGAAAATGCAATAATGAAATGTGCGTACCTCTTTAAATGAATGACATCTATTTTTTATCTAAAATAAAATGCATTACAAGAGCATGCACTAAATATACCACAGTACACATGAGGGGAAAAATGCTTCTATGACCTATCTGTATAAGAACTAAGGCGTGGAATTGAGTATCATGTAAGTGTAGAAAATACATGAATACAGATACAAAAGTACTTTCGAGAATGCATGCATGCATATATGTACACTCAACGATCCATACAACCTGAGAGCTGATGCATGTGCATCGTTAGCAACGAGTAAAAAGCTTGACCCACTGAAACAAAAGTAGAAAAAGACAGTTAGTTAAGCCTTCTGGGAATCAAGAGATAAAATGAAGAAAGAACCAGAAGGCTTGTTGTGGGATATTTTTCAAAATAGCAGATGTTGGATAACAGCTGTAAGGTGACAGGTTATAAGGTGACAGTTCAAAAACTTAAACAGTTGAGGCCAGGAAGGACTTTCAAGAAGTTTTCAGTTCTGACAGTGAATTCATCTAGTATTGAAGATAGAAGTTTTTCACCTCATCTACTTTTAATTCATACATTTCAATAGATTTGGAATACGTTTTGTTTAAAGTAAGAATATGTTCTGCTATGCCATTATCACCACTTAGGAACAGAAGCAAGATCAAGCAGAGCATACTGAAGAACTTGACCTCAGAGTGTTTATAAATAAAAATGGTCCTAAAGAGAATGTTCACATTTTTAATGATACCACTTCCAATTACTCTTCACACCCTCTTGCCACTCCTTCCCACTCCTTTATAAAAGTATATGCATTTTACACAGACTGGCATGTATATAATCCCCAGAGATATATTATACTTAGATATATAGAGATATAGAGATATACAGAGATGCATTATACTTAGATAATGAAGGGCAGGAAATATCATGAGAGGAAGAGACATAGGTAAGTATTATAAGAGAAGCCAGAAAAAAGATGGTTATCTACTCTTGGAAAAGAAAAATAATAGAGAAAAAGATCTTTCCATTTTATGAGGTAACGATGTGCATCTTTTTTTATTGTACCTTCCTAGAACATAGGAAGCACTAAATGTTATTCACTTGAATTGAACAAGAGATTGAAAAATTAATGTGACAAAATGTCAGAGAAAAAATAAGATATGATATTCCTATTAGTATATATGTGTATGATATGTGTGGCAGTGTTTGTGTGTGCATGTGTGAGCACATTAATTCATGTGCATGATGAAGGATGGGAGAAAGGAAAAGAGAGATACAGAAATCAGAATACAAAAAGTGAAAAAATGTATGTCATCTCCCAAGTTTCATGAAGGAAATATTTGTGATATATTTACTTTACTCCTCATGAAATCATAGCATAGAATAGGTGGCGATTGCATCACAAAAGGAACAAACACATCGTGCCTTATATTATTCACAGTGTCTATGTGAAATATCTTGATGTTCAATTTACCAATAATTATAATTTGATTAATGATCTTAACAGTCTTGTCAATCTTGTCAAACTAATAGATAAGAAAAATATCTTGAAAAGAAGAAAGTTGGCCCTGAATTTTGGTAACTTTACCACTATTAATTCATCTCCTAGTGCAGAATTATGGATCAGTTTATTCTAGCATATGGTAACATACTGTGGGTGGTCACCTTGACTGAGGTGAGGGAAAGAATTTTCAGAAATGTGTTTGAGTGACAGGTCTAAGATAGTATAGATAGATGAAGGAGGGTCACAGGAATCCCAAGACTGATGATGGATTTGAAAGAGTATTGTTACAGCCAAATGAGAATCAAACCTTTGAAAATGGGGAGTATAAATGAATAACAAAACACAGACTGCAACATTTTTACATTTATAGACATGAGGCTATATTTTAAAGAGCTTCAGTTGAAACAAGATAGCAAAGTCTAATTGAGTCAATACAGAATGAGTTTCCCTGTAGTCTTTGGAACCTTGAACAGGATCTATATGATTTTCTCAATATCAATCATAATCCACTAATTCTGTCCGGGAGGGTAAAAATGCAGTAATTAACTGTTGCTTCGGTTTATTTATTCAAAGAACTTTTAAATCACATATAATTTCTCAAAAGGTATTTAAGGACAAAATTGCCATATCCTCAATGCAGTGATTCCATTTGTGGAAATAGAAAAATAGAAGAAAAATAATCTCTTATATACCTTTGTTATTTTTTGCAGCATAAACTAGCATCCTTTTTAATGGGTAGGAAGGAGACTTTTAACTCTGGTGACAGATTATCAGCAGGCTGTGAAATATCCAAGAACTTTTTTAAATAATAGAGTCATGGACATCTAATAATAAAATTTGAAAGTTCTAGGAAAAAAATTATACATAGAAAGGATGGATGTCACATGGAATGTCATGTGTTCCATACAAATGAAGCATTTTAAAGTAAAATAAAGAAAGTAAAGAGGTTTACTTTCTATTACATTTGGGCCTTGGCTAAGACATAGGACTGCACAGAGACTTTCTCCTGTCTCAGTCAGCAGGAAACTCTACAAAAGAAAATCCACACAACCTTACCTAACCAAAGTGGGTTCATAGAAAGGACTGTAGAAAATATGTATTTATTTATACCGTTTTTCCAAATTATTTGCATTTTTAAATATATCATTGTTGTTTGAACTACTTTTAAGTTCTGCCTATAAAATACTTACCGATTCTTCCCCCCCAAAAAAAAAAAAAAAAACCTTCCCTCTAAAGGTCTCTGGACTAAATTGTCATCTTCAAAATCAAGGGTTGATATATACTGACTTCTAGCCAACGCACCCTCCTATATCTGTTTGTAGACAGCTTGGAAAATTAGAATGTCTCACACTTTTTAAATTTTACATTTTGAAAGTTACAGATATGTGTCCTCAAGTTTTACAAGCTAGTCCATTCCAGAAAAATCTGTTCATCTTTGTTCTAGATCATTACCTTTTCCAATTCCATGTGCAGTTGCTCTATTACTTAGAGGAACCCAAGGTCAAGGCACTTCAAAATGATGTTGCTATCTGTCTTACGGTGGTTCTCCTAAATTATTCTTTCAACCGCTGTATCATTTGGGATTAGCAACACATTGAAATGGAAAGGTGTGCTATTTTAAAAAAAATATTATTTGACATCTAACAGCCTTATATAAAGCTACGATGCACAGCATTCCAGTTTTCAGAAAAGTTCTGACCCTTACTTCAAGATCTTATATAAACCCTTCCTACTCTATCCCTTTAGATGTATGTAACAATTTATATAAGAATGTGTAAATTTGGGGGCAAAAGAAGAGTTATATATTTTAAACAAAACGAAATGCATAACCAGTAATTCTTGTTTATTTGGCCTATCAGAACATTGCCTATCAGAATCATCCCTAAGAGAGCAATCCAGTTCTAAGGATGCTCAAGTGATCCACATATTTCAACAAATTATGCATTCTCCACCCGTTAGCCTATTTGCCAATATTTTATGCATTTTGGCAAAGATCCTATTGAGGAATATCCACTAAAATATTCCATTGGTATTGGAATTGAATATTACTGTTTATGTTTGTACACTTTGTAATTTTGTTTACATTTTTGTTATAGTTTGTATTTCAATGGACATGTGGAAATGTTCATATTATTACAGACCAAAAAAAAGTAGCATTCACATAGATTGCTGTGAGTTACCTAAGAGTTACCAAGAAATTTGGAAAATTGGTAGGGGAGGAAAATGTGACAGAAAAGATAAATATACCTTCACAAGTATCCAGAACATATTGGTGTTATATATATATATATATATATATATATATATATATATACAGCTATATATACACACATATTAGGTAATTATCAATTCTAAGAGATAATGTCATTCAGTCTATATCTACACTTTGAGCATAGGTGCACATCTCTTACACTAATCCTAATTCAGTTCACTTGAGTATTTCTTCTCATGTAAAATTAGCAGGGTCCTTTCAGTCATCAAAAGGGTTAAACATGATGGAGAGTTAAATGGCTACAGGACAAGGAGTAGATATGTTCTGTAGGAGTAGGTCTTGTTCTATTGTTCCTGACTTAGTTACTCTGGGAAATTTATTTAAGGCTCTGATCCTCCATTTTCTCATCTAATGTAATTTTTGTAACATAGATACTTCAAGTTCTTTTGTGAGGTTACAAGTCCAACTTTAGTGAGTTTACAGTGGAGATCCGGTGAAATGTCCACTTTGTTTATGTATGTGGTATAGGTGAATATTTCATTTCAACTTGCAAAAGAGGCAAAAAAAGACATGGAGGTTTTTTTTTTTTTTTTTGCTTTTTGGGGTCACACCCGGCAATGCTCAGGGGTTACTCCTAGCTCTTTGCTTCTTTGCTCAGGAATTACTCCCTGGCAGTGCTCAGGGGTCCATATAGGATGCTGGGGATCAAACCCAGATGGGTCGCATGAAAGGCAAATGACCTACCTGCTGTACTATTGCTCCGGCCCCAGGACAGAGAGTTTTTGAGTTCTGGCACTAGGACATATGATCATTGAAAATGGAGTTCTTAAAGTTGCAGCATAACCAACTGGCAAGACAAACCATCTCACTGCTGGTATTGTGAAAATTTAGAATTTGGTTAAATCCTATTAGGCATTTCTTATCAGAAATTAGCAAGTGAATAACACTAAGAGTTTAATACCCAAAATGTTCGATCTTTTTACAAGTGTGGTCTTACTCATCAAAGTATCAATTTTGAGCCAAAATATTCATAGTCATAAACTTAGAAAAAAGAATAAACAATGAGAATGTGGCTTCCCTGATTATATTTTCTATAAAGTCAACATAATTTTCAAATGGTCATAGTCTTTCTCTGCTCTTTTGAGTGATGCTTAGAACCACGTTTGTATTCCTACCTCCCCAGCTATCCAGTGGTGGTTCAGAGTAACATCTGGAATCTGACAGCTGAAGGCCCAGTCTATATCCATTATTCAATAGTTATGTGATCATGAATAATTCTTTTTACTCCTAATCTTCAATTTATTAAATATTATACAAACTGTTTCAGAGGAAGTTACTATCAAACAGACTCATGTTATTAAAATACTTGACAGAAGGAATAAGAGAACATATAAGAGCTTTTAAAAAATAGCTGCTTGCAGGAGTCAAAAAGATAATACAGCAGGTCAGATGCTTGGCTTGCACATTGCTAACTGGGATTCTATCTCCCGCACCCCATATGATCCCTTAAGCTCACCAGGAGTAATCCCTGAAAGGAGAGTCAGAAGTAAGCCCTAGGAGATCACTCAAAAAGCAGAAAACCTACCCAACATGTGTAAGGTCCTGGATTTGATTCCTGGTACTTTGCCCACCTCCCAGCATGGGTCTGCTCTGGTGCCCTGGCTTACTGTTGGACAATTGCTACTCTGTTCCCCATGTCTTTCTGGATATGGGCATTATTATAAGTACTTGAAATGTTTAGTATTATAATTTTATTATCCCACTGACCATCCTAGAGGACTTATGCCTGAAGTGCCTTGGTCCCATATATTATATGCAGAGAAACAGCATCATATACTGCTTGAATCTATGTGGTACAGTGGATTTGAACACTTCCTGTTTTTAAGAGGGAACTTAGAAACCAGAGAAATGAAAGCTATACAGTGCGTCACTTAACTTAAATAGACACTTTCCCTCTCCTTAATGGCAGAGAGTAAGCACTGGGGACACTTGTGTGTGTGCAAGTGTACACCTATACTGAGTACAGTTAAAGAAAGGAGCATAAATCAAGAGCTCTTTTGCTATTTTATTCTTAGAAATCCTCACACTACTCTTAAAAATTTGATACAAGGGCTTTTATTTCTAAAGTACAACAATGCTGAGCATCAAAGAGGCTAAACAACCCACCAATGTAACCCTGAACTCACTGGCAGATTGAAGATTCTCGCTCTTATCTGGCAGCTGTCAAACCATATGTTACTTAATAACACTTTTTTAATATGGGAGATTGTATATCGTTATTTCAGAAAAATCTAAGAGATGTGGATAAAACACAGCGTTAAAATGAGTTTTCCTTCTCTACCTTGGTATATTCTCAGGTTATTTTCAGTATTCACCCTGCCTCACTGAACTCCAGACAGCCTCATTTCACTCATCTGTAAAATTGAAGCAAAAGTGATTGTGTTACTTTGGTCCCTTGCAGCTTTAAAATCCTATGATTTTATACCTCAAGTGATTTTGCTTTCAATCTTTTGTTCCCTTAATGGAAAAAAAAAGTGCAGTCATATAGAAAGCTCTGCAGATTTCCATGAATAGTTCAAATCCTTTTGCACAGAGAAGACAGTGAGCTGGGAAAGAGTCTTTCCATAAGTTCCATGACATTCCATCCATTCCTCATTTCCTGGACAACTGCATTGTCATGTCCATAAATATCCAGTCATAACACATGTCTAAGGCCACATTTAGCATGCTTGAAGCATGAAATAAGAAAGAGGGGCCAGAGCAATAACACAGTGGGTAAGGCCCTTGCCTTGCACATGGCTAAACCAAGTATGATCCTATACCCTCAACATAATCCTGAGCCCAGCCAATAGTGATCCCTGAGCTTAGAGTCAGGTCCTGACCACTGCTCAATAAAGCTCTAACACATAGGGAGGGAGGAGTGAAGAGAGGAAGGAATGAAGGAAGGAAGGAGAGTAAAGAGAGGAAGGAAGGAAGGAAGGAAGGAAGGAAGGAAGGAAGGAAGGAAGGAAGGAAGGAAGGAAGGAAGGAAGGAAGGCAGGAAGGCAGGCAGGGGGGGGGGGGGAGGAGGAAGGAAGGAAGGAAGGAAGGAAGGAAGGAAGGAAGGAAGGAAGGAAGGAAGGAAGGAAGAGGAAGGAAGGAAGGAGGGAGGGAGGGAGGGGAGGGAGGGAGGGAGGAGGGAGGAAGGGAGGGAGGGAGAGGGAGGATAGAAAGCTTGTGATATTGGAAAGTCTTAAAGTGAATATGTTGAATACAAAATTGTTAATCAGCTCAGTAACCTTAAAAAATTATTGGTCCAGATTAGTGATACAGTAAAGAATCTGTGTTCATAAAGGAACAGTGATTCACCAGTCTCCTGCTTCTAAGTGTTCAGTCTTATGGTTCACAGTATTTTTTCCTCAATCTGACTCCTGACTACTCCACACTTATGAAAAAAATTAGAAAATTATATCATTGCATTAGGATAACAAGACGGTTCATGGAGAGGCTGGTAGGTGTTGTTTATAGGGTAGTTTGAAAGAATTGCCACTGGCACAAAAGACATGAACTTATGCCTTATTTTTTAAATTATTGGCTACTTAGAAAACGGCAAAAGGAAGCAACATAAACTATAGTTTGTAAAACATGGCATCACTACTCCTTTCCAGGACTGCATGTTATTGTTGTTATTCAGGAGCAAGGCCTGAATTTTTTTCTACTTCAAAGTTTTCCATCATAACTTTCACTTCTAAATTTTGCCCTACTTTGTTTTCACACACATGCATCAAAATCAGACACAAGGTAAGCATACATATGCATAAAGGGAGTGGAGATAGCCCAAAATGCTGAGGAGCCTGTTTTAAATGCTTGAGGCCCCCCACTTTGATCTTGGGCGCTGCATGACCACTACAATGCCTGCAGGGCCATTCTCCAGCCTCCTCAGCACTGCTCCTGTGGTCCTGGTAGCCTCAGTGCTGCTGGGCCTGTGCCACATCTGACCTGGTGACTCAGAGGCTCCAGAAGCAGCCCCCAGTTACCTTAGTTTTGCTTGGGACGCCTCCACCCAAAGAAAAATATACTATGTGCATAGGGGAACACAAAGTACTAGGCGCCTAGCATACAGAAACAAAGACATACTCCCCAGAAAATAAACATTCCTCAAACAGACTCTACATAGATATCTACACAGTATCTTGACAGCACTTTTTACAAATGCTTTTGAATGTCCCTGCATTAGTTTTACATATGTGAAACTGGGATGAGAATGCCATCATTCAAGACTGTTAAGAGATTTTTTCTTTTCTTTCTTTGTGTGTGTGTGTGTGTGTGTGTGTGTGTGTGTGTTTGTGTCACATCCAGCAGTGCTCAGGGGTTATTCCTGCCACTGTACTCAGTAACTACTCCCTGGTGGTGCTCGGAGAACCATACGGGATACCAGAGATTGAAGATGTGTTGGCCACATGCAAGACAAATGCTGTAATATTCTTCTGGCAACTATTATGAGGGTTTTTAATGGTACATCTATACCAAGGAATACTATGCAGCTGTTAGGAAAAACTAATCATGAAATTTGCCTATAAATGGATGAACATGGAAAGATCATGCTGAGTAAAATTAGCCACAGGGAAAAGGACAGATATAGAATGACTATATTTATTTTGGAGGTATAAAAAATAGTATGATACCAATATCCAAGGCCAGGCAAAACATGGATCAGGAGGTCTTGTCGATAGGTGGAATCTACCACAAGAGTGTGGGAGTCAGAGGTTAGGTAAGACAGAGAAATGAACAGCATGCCAGTGTGCTAATAATTGTTGGAAATTATAATATCAGCCTAGAGCTAAGCACTGAATGTAGGCAAAATGATATACATTATAATATTTAAATGTATGTATTGCAAGCCACAAAGTGTAAGAGAAGAGAGAGAGAGAGAGAGAGAGAGAGAGAGAGAGAGAGTCAAGGTAAAGTCCATGCCATAGAGGAAGGCTGGGGGAGGGGGAGGGAATTAGGGGAAATTGGTGGTGGGAAATGTGCACTGGTGAAGGGACGGGTGCTGGAACACTGTATGACTGAAACACAAACATGAGCATCTTTGTAATTATATATCTCATGGTGGTATAATAAAAAATGTTTTAAATGTTCAAACCTTTTGAGTTGTAAGTTATCATAAGTTCATATTGTAGTCTAAACAAAAAATGGGAACCATTCTGTAGTCAAATGGGTGTGTTTCACAGCATGAGGAGGAATGGCTGGGTCTTAGGGGATATATGGAATGAGGACACGCATACTGCAAAAGATTCTCTTCTCTCTCTCCACATATGTGATCCTTTGAAGTTTTGAAGGCTAGTCTTGGGGAACTACACACAAAATCATATTATTCAGTAACAATCCACCATAGAATCTAACAAAGTTTTCATTAAATAACAAAGAAGTGTCAATATATTTCTTTTGACTATCTTATTTTTGCCCATTTCAGAGTCTGCACAGGTGTCCAAGGTCATCTTCATTTCCTAGAAATGACCAGCAACTACTACTATTATTGGTGTCTTGGGGCGAAGTGATAGTCCAGCAGTTGTGGTGTTTGCTTTGCTCGCACCCAACCTGGGTTCGATCCCTGGCATCCCACATGGTCCCCTGAGCACCGGCAGGAGTAATTCCTGTGTGCAGAGCCAGGAGTAACCCCTGAGCATTGCCAGGTATGACCCAAAAAGCAAAAAAAAAAAAAAAAAAAGGGTGTCTTCTCCTCCAAAACCAGAAATATCAACATGATAAAAAAAAGGCATGCACCTGAGAACTGATGACTCGATAAAGAAACTGTGGTACATCTACACAATGGAATACTATGCAGTTGTTAGGAAAAATGAAGTTATGAAATTTGCCTATAAATGGGTGAGACATGGAAAGGATCATGTTGAGGGAAATTAGTCAGAAGGAAAGAGAGAGACATAGAATGACTGCATTTATTTGCATGACAAAAATATATCAGGTGGTCTCACCAAAAGTGGAAATTACCACAAGTGTGAGGGAGTCAGAGGTTAGGTAAGACAGAGAAGGGAACATGTGCGATTAAATGTCGAAAGGGCTGATACCAGCATAGAACTGAGAATTAAATACAGGCAAAAAATGCACATGATGGCCTCCAAGTTTATGTATTGCAATCCACAATACGTAAGAGAAGGGAAAGAGAGGAGAGAGAAAAGAGATAAAGAACCTGCCATTTAGGCAGGCTATGGGAGGGGGAGGGAATTGGGGGACATTGGTGGTGGGAAATGGGCACTGGTGGAGGGCGGGTGCTGGAACACTATGTGATCGAAACCTCCAAACATGAACAACGTTGTAATTGTATATCTCACAGTGGTATAATAAAATGTTTAATTAAAAAAGCATGCAATTTAAAAGGTTGAAAATATAATTTATAAGAAACAAATGTAAATAGGGACAAACTGATGTAGCTAATTGTTCAGGGCTATAACCTCTTCAAATAAAAAGGGAAAGAAAGAGTGCAAATGTGGACTTTATTAAAGAGTCTGTTTTCACTCTCCATGATTTTAAGTGGGAAAAATAGATTCCTATGGTCAGAAATCATTGTCTTCCCGTTCATCATCGATTTGCTCGAGTGGGCCCCAGTAACATCTCCATATGTCCTGTCTTATGCTAGTAGAGCCCAAGGGCATCTGCTTGCTCCAGGAACATAAAGAGCCTCAATCCATTCCGGAATGAGGTCTATAATTGTTACTGGTATCTGGCATATCAAATACAACACGGGTAGCTTGCCAGGCTCTGCCGTGCAGGTAGCATACTCTTGTAGTCATCTCTAAGACCAGCATTTATCGATGAACCCCGTGGCCGCTTCGGGCTGTGATAGGCTGGTCTGCTGGGTGGAGTACTGACGAGAGAAGTCCGGATGTGGAAAATGGAGGCTCTCGTGGAGTGGGGGCCGCCTGGCTTGTTGCCAGGCTCTGCTGGGGTGGTGGGCCAGGGCTAGAACCCGCCATCCCTCCTGGGCACCTCGTGAGCAGCTGGGCACAGGGAGAGCAAGTAGCAGCTCTGCCCCATGTCTGTGAGTCTCTTGCCCGGCATACCTGAGTCGGATTTAAAAAAGACTGCTGCAGGGTAGAACTCGATGAGCTGGGCGTTGATAGGCTGGTCTGCTGGGTGGAGTTCTGACAAGAGAGAGGTCCAGATGTGGAAAATGGAGGCCCTCGTGGAGTGGGGGTCGTCTGGCTTGTTGCGAGGCTCTGCTGGGGTGGCGGGCCAGGGCTAGAACCTGCCATCCCTCCTAGGCACCTCGTGAGCAGCCAGGCACAGGGAGAGCCAGTAGCAGCTCTGCCCCCATGTCTGTCAGTCTCTCATGGTCAGAAATAGAAAGGAAAATTAATGGAAGACTAATGACAGTAGGACTAAGGAAGAAGCCATAAAGAATTAAAAACAGGGGGCCGGAGCGATAGCCCAGGGGTAGGGCGTTTGCCTTGCACGCAGCGGGCCCATGCCGACCTGGGTTCGATCCCTGGCATCCCATATGGTCCCCCGAGCACCGCCAGGAGTAATTCCTGAGTGCAGAGCCAGGAGTAGCCCCCTGAGCATCGCCAGGTGAGACCCAAAAAAGCAAAAAAATAAATAAATAAATAAATAAATAAATAAATAAATAAAAAAAATAAAATCACTATCACTATCACTATCTTCCTGTTGATCATCTATTTGCTAGAGCAGGCACCAGTAATATCTCCATATGTCCTGTCTCATGCTAGTAGAACCCAAAGGCATCCGCTTGCTCCAGGAACATAAAGAGCCTCAAGTCATTATATTAGGTCACTGGGAATGACCTAATATAAATGTTACTGGTATTTGGCATATCAAATATGACACAAGCAGCTTGCCAGTCTTGCTGTGCGGAAAATAAAATAAAATTTAAAAAAAAAGAATTAAAAACAAATAATATTGCTAGAAAGTTATAGAAAATTATTTTTCTGGATATTGTGTACAGATTGCTTCCTATGACAATGGATATATTCTTACCAGTTTTTGAGAATGCCCATAGTAAATCTTTAAGATTAAAAATAATCTTGCATTTTTTAATGAATACACTTGGTTATGTGAGCATAACCAAATATATTCATTAAAAATAGCAAGATATGCCAAAAACCAGTAACAATTACAGACCTCATTCCCATGACCTGAAAGAATGGTTTGAGGCTCTTCATGTTCCTGGAGCGAGCAGTTTCCCTTGGACTACACTAGCATGTGACATGGTGTATGGAGATGTTACTGGTGCCCGCTCAAGCAAATCAATAAACAATGGGAAAACAAGTGATACAAGTGATACCTTTGGTTATGTTTATCAAAAAAGACTGGACTAAAATGAGACAGAGATATATGCAGATCACAAATATAAGTGTGTTATGTACTTGGTGATTAGAAGCATTCTTAATAACAGGGTCATCTCTCAATTTAATATTACATTTCTCTTTCTCATATACAACACAGATGTAGAAGAAGTAGCTTCTCAAAGCTTATTTTGTTACGTGAAATGTGGCTAGAAGAAAATAATGAGAGGATTACAAGGCAAATAGGAAGGAGTGAGAGGGAGAAAAGACTGGGACAAACTCTCTCCCTTAGCACTAACACAGCCACCATATGATAGCCAACACAACTGGAATTTTGTCTTGCACCAGGTGTATTAGACTCATTTTCCTGCACCTAGAAGAAAATAAAGCCTATTACAAGTTTCACTGTTCCATTTCTTTTCAACAAGGAAATCTATTCCATTAATTCTTTTTTTTTTTTTTTTTTTGCTTTTTGGGTCACACCCGGCCACACTTAGGGGTTACTCCTGGCTCTGCACTCAAGAATTACTCCTGGCGGTGCTCGGGGGACCATATGGGATGCCGGTGATCGAACCCAGGCTGGCACAGGCTGGCTGCATGCAAGGCAAACGCCCTACCCGCTGGGCTATCGCTCCTGCCCAGAGTCCATTAATTCAAGTTTTTGCTTAGAAGTTTGGCTCCTTAATTACACAGCTGTTTCACACTAACCCCTCTCCCCCAGTGACTTCACTCACACATACTCGATGTTCCTCTAGATGGGGTCACAGTCCTGCTATGAGGCTCTTTTGGCAAGTGGGGTGAAGAGACAATTTCCAAGTGGAATCTATTTCTAGGTAAAGCACATATATTTCTGGCTACACACCATCATTTAAAAATACCTAAATTTAAAAAAAATTGACTTTCAAATCAGGATGAGAGGAGACTCAGTTACACAGGACAATGGCGCGCATGTTGACTGACTTAAGAGATCAGATTTGCTACTCACTGGTTCAATGCGCTTGACTAATTGAGTTGAACATTAATTAAATAGAGTCCATTCGCTTAACTTTCTGTCATCTTCCTATGTTCTATGTCAAAAAACAGGCCTGGTACATAGTAGGGGCTCAAAGAAAATTTCTTATTGGAAAACAAAAGCTAAAAAGGCATGAAGAATGGAATGGTTTGAGGCTCTTTATTTTCCTGGAGCAAGCAGGTGCCCTTGGGCTCTACTTTCATGAGACAGGACATATGGAGATGTGCCCGCTCGAGCAAATCGATGATGAACAGGAAGACAGTGATACAGTGAAAAAGGCTAAGGAAGATTTTTCCCATTCTGCAGCAATAGTGTGACATAATATAAAAAAGCATCCTTGATTTCATATTAAAACTCAAAAGAATTGTAAGAAGGTATGGAGAAATTATAGCACAAAGTGAAGTGAAGAAATTATAGCACAAAGTGAAGTTTAGCGTAACATGCATCTCTAAGCATGAAATAAGTAATATGCATATTATGTAGGCAAATCACCTGCCTCATGCCATAGGAAATTAGTACTAAGAGGGTTAGAAAATATCTAGTTCAATTCCTTACTTTCGATGTTGAGAACATAGATTAAGAAATAGGGCTCAGCACAGAGCCGAATTGTGAAACCGAATTAACTGATGCTGTCGACAAATCAACTGATTTGGTGATTCTCTGAGGGATTTGGTGGAACACTGATTTTCTGTCCTGGAGTAAAACATTTTCCTTACATGTTTTTCTTATAAATCTTAGTATCAAGTTTGAATATCAATCATCTGGTTCCTCTTGGGATGGGAAATGTTCGTGATAAAATCACACAATTCCTCTATCAGGTTTCCTTACTGTCTGGGCTCTCCTCCCAGAAGAGGAGTTTGGTTTAAATGAACACTTGTGGTTAAATGTCATTTTTGTCTTGACGACCAATCTGAAAACACTTAAAGGGCAGGTAAACAAGCGGCTGTGGGAACTGGAGTCTCTACTTCGTTCCTGGTGGTGCAGGAGACGAGCGATAAAGAGCAGAGGAAAGAACTCTCCCCATTCACATGAAATCTGCCTCTCAAGGGGCAAACAAACCTACAAGGAAACAGAAAAGATAGTTTCTGGGGTATTGCCTTTACAAGCGGTTTGGTTAGAGTTCACATAGAAAACTTGGAAACAAAAAGAGACTTATCTTTATGGTGAGGTGAAGTTTGGGGCTAGAACAAGAAAATTGGGATAGGTACAATGCAAAACTGAACTCCCAGAAAACAAAAGAACAGATTCACATGCAACAAGGCTCAGAAGGAGAACGGAACATGAGCATGTATTTTAACAGAATAGTCTGCTACCACTTCTGACCTCTTAGACTTTTCACCAGACTAAGTTTCTTACAGAAGTAGTAATACCTTTTCATAGTAGAAGGGACACTGGGATTATATTTATTTAAATTGAATATTAGTTAAAGATGAGTGGCAGGAATAGATATGGAAAACAAACACTAAATAAGCAGATTGTGCCAGTAATTTGGGGGCTCCAGTGGGTATACTCAGATAGCTCCTTTCGCTGAAAAATTTTATTCTCAATCTTTCATTTCATGGGGATCACAGTCCACGATTTTATGCCAGCTCTCACAGATATATGCAAAAGCTTCTCATAAGCCAGGATATAAAATGTAATGGGAACAGGGCTTTGGTGGGCAGATTTAAACATGTGTATGGATTTTATTTATTTTTGTGACTAAGTCTGATATGTTTTGATGCCTATATGTGGCTCTAATCCTGTTTACTTATCTTTTAATGCAAGTTGATTAGGATATCTACTATGTGTCTGGGCTCTGTCCTAAGTATTGTTTAGGAATGCTGATAGCTGATATTCTTCAGATGCTTGGGAGGGAAATTAAACATGCTAACCAAAAACTATTCACAAAAGTCTAATAGGTGAAGGCAGGTTGATTACAAGAAAATTTATATGGCACTCAACATGCAGATGAAGACTAGATTACGGAGATCCAATATCATAAAAAAGACATTTGAGGATAAGAAGTAGCTTACTTATATGAGGAATTCATAGGGTAAAGTTAGGTATAACAGAAATTTTTTGCTAGAGAAATATTAAAAGCAATATTCTGCATAGTGAGTATGGTAGTTTTAGCATAGTTAAAATTTCAAAGATATGACAAATTTGAAAACTTCATTTTGATTTATTTTCATGATTCTAGGACATATAATTTTAAATTTTTGTTCTTTTCAAATTTTCCCATTTAAAATTTTTTTTTTCTTTTTAAGAGAAAGAGATAGTGAGAAAGGGAAAGAAATAAAGAACCTGCCTTGGAAGCAGGCTGGGGGAGGGGGAGGGACCTGGGGACATTGGTGGTGGATAATGGGCACTGGTGGAGGGATGGTGCCAGAACATGACCAAAACCCAAATATGAACATCTTTGTAATTGTATATTTCATGATGGTATAACAAAATACTTATTAAAAAGAAATAAAAAAATAAAATAAAATTTTTCTTTTTAAAATTCTTATTTGCCTATAAGAAATACATTATATAGTCTTCTATGAAAATACCTTAAGCTAAGAATATATGAGCTGTTGGATTTGTAGATATCTATACCTAAGGTAATATTTACTGTTGTGAATATACGTTTTTAAAAAATTTGTCTTATCAAGTAAATTATTATTAATACAAAATGATTATTTTTGAGACATGCATAACGATGTTTGCTGAGAATACACCCCTCATCAAAACAACCCAAGCTGATATACTTATTTTTGGTGCCCAAGTTACTGATGGAAGCAATTCAGCAAATCACATAGGAGCCATATCTAAATGACAAGTGTCTGATTCTAAAGCTTAAGTGTAGTTATTATGCAAAAATGACCTTTATGCTTGTAAATATGGTAATTCTATATAAATGACACTCCAATTCAGATTTAGTTATAAGTAAATATTTTCTAATGTAAACCTAAGCCCAAAATCAACCCAGAATATCCTTTCTATATTAGGCTGATCTATTGTTTTTTTTTTTTTTCATTTTAAGGACTTCTTTATATTTCAAAAAACTCTTTCCTTTCCCTTCAAGTTGAACAGAAAATACCTCATTTAAGGTTGATTCAACTTATCGGAGAATAAACCTCTCTAGATACTAGCTCTATTTCCTTCTGGGTTGAAGTGTTTCAGAGGAGAAGTCTGAGGCCAGTGACTGTTTCTTGTTGATTTTGCCTAAATATGTAGAGAATGTTGTTTCCTTTTTGTTACAATAAGTTAGTTTTTAATTTTATTTAAAATAAATGTTGGGGCTGGAGTGATAGCCCAGCAGGTAGGGCGCTTGCCTTGCACGCAGCAGGTTCGATCCCCCGCATCCTATATGGTCCCCGAGCACCTCTCAGGAGTAATTCCTGAGCAAAAAGCCAGGAGTAACTCCTGAGTATTGCCGGTGTGACCCAAAAAAAGAATAAAAAAAATGGTTTCCTTTTTTTCTTACAAAAATGAATGTTGGAAAAACTTTTCTAGGCATCTTTGTTTCTGTTTTTTTTCTTTTTTTTTCTTTTTTTTTTTTTTTTTTTTTTTGGTCATACCCGGTAATGCTCAGGGGTTACTCCTGGCATTGCTTGGGGATCATTTGGGATGCCGGGATTGAACCCAGGTCAGCCACATCTAATGCAAACACCCTACCCACTGTGCTATGGCTCCAGCCCTTCTAGCCATCATTTTAAATAAATGAATTTCTATTGTCCAAATTTGGAGGGATCATTTGAATTACTTGTTTTTTTTTTTTTTTTTTTTTTTTGCTTTTTTGGGTCACACCCGGCAATGCTCAGGGGTTACTCCCTGGCTCTGCACTCAGGAATTACTCCTGGCGGTGCTCGGGGACCATATGGGATGCCGGGATCGAACCGGGCCGGCATGAGCCAGCCGCGTGCAAGGCAACGCCCTACCCGCTGGGCTATCGCTCCAGCCCCATTTGAATTATTTGTATCAGCAATGGTATTTTCTAATACGGGGTTTCTTTACATCATGAAGTACAAGGCCCATAGTAGTAGATATTTTCTAATATTCTTTATCAAAGTGAGAAATTTCCTTTAATATTAAGTCGCTAAGAGTTGTTAGTATTAATAGATGTTGCAGTAGCCCCATTTTTTTTTTCTGTATCTATTGAGCAATTAAATGATTTTCTTCTTTATTCTGCTGACTGTGCAGCATTGATTTCTTTTTCTGGTGTGGAAATGGATTTACATTCCGGGATAAACCAATTTTGATATATTCCTAGGATTACTTGCTGATAATTTGCTCAGGATGACAGCATCTATGTTCCTAGGAGGTTTGAGACTGTCACATTCTTTGCTTTGTAATGTCCTTTTAACATATTCTTTCCAAATTTTAGTTTATTAAAGCACTGTGACTTACATAGTTATTAATAGTTGGGTTTTGACATACAATCTTTCATCAACAACCTCACCACCAGTGTCAACTTCCCTCTATCAGTGTTCCCCAGAATTCCCTCCTACCCCCACACCCCTCCCAGCCCCAACCTGCCATCGTGACAGGCACCTTTTACGTTTGCTTATTAAAGTTTGGGTCTTATGACTTCAGTGCTGTCAAATTGTTCTTATAAGTATATTTGGAAACTTCCCTTCTCCCACTATTTCATAAGGGAGAATTAAGCAGGTCTGCTATCACTTTTCCCTTAAGTATCTAATAGTATTTCCTGTGAAGCTATCTAGTCTTTCATTTCTTCTTTCTATAAAGGTTTCTTGGTTACAAAATACAATTTTTAATTATATACAAGTTTTAAAATCTGGGTATCTTTTGTATCAAAAGAAATTTGAGAGTGTCAGAGTGATAGCACAGTGGGTGGGGCGTTAGTCTTGCACACGGCCGACCTGAGTTTGATCCCCGGCATCCCATATGGTCCCACGAGCATCGCCAGGAGTAGTTCCTGAGTGTAGAGCCAGGAGTAACCCCTGAGCATTGCCGGATGTGACCCAAAAAGAAAAATAAAAGGATTTAAATGAAAAGTAGTGGCTCTGGGAACAGAGAGAGCTAATACAGCAGCCAGGGCACCTGTCTTGCATGTGGTTGACCCTGTATCAGTCCCTGAAGCTTCAGGAGGAGTGATCCCTGAGCATCTTCAAGTGTGCCCTGCTCCCCAAAAAAATGTATTGACAACTTCATATAAAAATCATTGTCTATGAAAAATGTAAAATTATTTGAGAGTTAGAATTTTCTTTTTCCAGATGATGGAAAAACATGAATAAATTTAGTATTTGACTCCACTTTTAGATTTAGTATTTGAATCCCCAAGAAGCTGATCTTGCTTTTATTTACACCTCTTTATTTTCTGCCTGGAAAGTTGGGTTTATTTCAGGATGTCTCAAACTAAGGCATACATGTACTTAATTCACGTCTCTTGTGAGAACAAAACAGGAACAAAAAAAATCATAAAGTAACATAGCTAGCAGATGAAATAGGATATTGGTCAGGCCAGAAATAGCTCAGGGACAGGGGTACATGTTTTGATATGTCTGTCCTGGCCTAATTCCATCCCCAGCAGGAATGATCCATTCCCGCGCAGTAATCCTAAGTCCTAAAGTTAAACCATCAGCCCAATTGACTTAGTATCACATAGAAGGGCCTCCCAGACTCTTGATCACTGCCTAGGAGCTTCCACCACCCAACACAAAAGGAAAGAAAAGAATAAAAGAATGTTGGAGATTAAATATCTGTGCTACCTAAAAATTTACTATCACTGTCACTATCTTCCCGTTCATCATCAATTTGCTCCAGCGGCTCCAGTAACATCTCTATAAGTCCTGTCTCATGCTAGTAGAGCCCAAGGGCATCCGCTCACTCCAGGAACATAAAGAGACTCAAACCATTATATTAGGTCATAGGAATGACCTAACATAATTGTTACTGGTATTTGGCATATCAAATATGACACGGGCAGCTTGGGAGGCTT
>JAJIBD010006858.1:0-21181 GCA_021461705.1 Cryptotis parvus | reverse complement strand
CACACACACACACACACACACACACACACACACACACACACACACTGCTCTTCATTTTCCATGCAGGAGGGAGTGTCATGCTTATCATAACACATTTATGACCTAGGAAGATTGGTTATAGCAGTTCTATACTTCTATATCTGTGTTTGCAAACCCACATTATGATTTTAGAAGGATCCTGAATAATAACCTATGTGGGAATGAATGGCAGGCGGGCCTCGGTCGATCCAACTTGCATTCCTGCACCACCTCCTCCAGATCTGAGCTGGACGATGAAATGCACTGATGGGGAGTTAAGCTCCTTGATGTAGGGGCTGTGGGTCCTGATTTGTTCAAGGGCCAGCTGTCTGTGTTGTTTGGCTTTCAGCTGTGTTTCCTTAGTTCCCCCTCGGGGGCTGTTCCCAGAAGGAGCTGGAACAGTGCTGGGCGGAAGGGAAGGGGGCACAGCTCATGTTCGTCACTTCACCTAGATCGGTGATGTGCATTATCAAATCAGCGCATCTGCTATATGCTGACCCCCTCATACTTAAGTCACAAAAGTAAAAATGCAAGTAAGTTGAAACAATTCATTGCACTTGGTTTTGAAGAGAAACTTAAGAAATAAAATCACACTTTTCTCAGGCCTCCCAATTCCTGCTGAAAACTTGGACAGGGCTCTTGTAACATCCTTGTCAACTGTCTTATTAACTCACCATTTTATTTAAATTGCACTTAGCACCTGCCTCCAATTACTCGGTGCTGGCAGAGAGTAGAGTCCTGATTAAATGCTCGGTTTTGCTTCAGCACAGCCTAACCCAGGCGAAGCCTCACCCGGCTGAATGCGCCTTCATCTGTCTTCATCAGCTCCACTCCCGTGGTCTGACAGCCGCCGCTTGGGAGGTAATAAGGATGGTTAAGACTGAGAGGCCAAGATGCTAATGACAGCCTCCTTGGTGCCCAGGGAGTGATTTGTATTCATTACTGTTCTCCCAATCCTGTCCCTGGACATATGGGCTGCTGGCGAGCAGCATGGATGTCCTACCCAGGCTGTAAAACCAAGGAGGCAAGAGGTTAATGATAGTGATGATGCTGATGACAGTGACAAAGAGAGGAGGTGGCAGATGGATGTGTCAGAAGCACCTGCCAGGTACTGAGCCATCCACAGGGGCCTGGTCATTCCCCATCAGTCCTGAAACAATTGCCTGAGGTAGGGATTCTGGGATTCTTTCTGTTTCATGACAGAGGAACTGGGGATTGCCTTGTAAATATTATTAGCTCATCAGCACTCAACTATCCTTTTCGGTCTTAAAGTCTGCCCACCCCCACCCCGGCCACATCCCTGAATGCTTAGGGCAATGATCCCACACCTCACCCCTGTCCTTTTTCAAGGGACCTCCTTGATGGGGAGGGGTTCCTTTCCTGTGGCTGCAAGGTGATAAGGTTCATGGTGAGTGACTCTAGTCCCCTCACAGAAGCCTGTCACTAATCAGGGTCTTGAGCCAAAGAGGGTTGATTTCTAAATTTATTGAATATGTCTCTCTCTCTCTCTCTCTCTCTCTCTCTCTCTCTCTCTCTCTCTGTGTGTGTGTGTGTGTGTGTGTGCTCATGATGATTCTGGGACCTGGGAATGGCACTAATCCAGTTGGAGCTATAACTCTTCTTTCATTCTATAGTTTTTGGTCAATTCACTAATAGTCTATGCACCACTCACAGTCATATCCTTGGATAGAGCCACTTTTGTCTTGAGTCTTCCAGGCCTTCACATGAGAACACTTTCATCCCATTCTGCTCCAGATTCCTGTTGGTAGCTCTGGTCATACTTTCTGCTTCCAATCCATCCTTGCTGACTGTGCCAGTTGTACTAGCATCTGACATTATTCAAGTCACTACTATCATGATAAATGAATATTATGGCACTTTCCTCTACTCTTGCTCTTACCTAAAGTTGAAATTCCCTGGGGCACCATGTTGAGTACCCTTGACTTGACACCTGCTAAGTCTTTGTCCTCTTGTTCGCTACTCTTGGTTTTGTCTTCACTGCTCTAATTGTGATGAGTCACTGGAATCTCTTTGAGCCAACCCATAGCCTTTACCTACACATCTTAATGGCCAAAAGGGTCTTCATTTTTATCTTTGTTACAGTCAGCACCTGGAGAGCAATTCTATCCTGCACCTGATTTTTGTATCTACTCCAACCAGGCCATAGCACCTATCCCTAGCACTATTCTTTCTATGTGCTATTACTAGCAGAGACTCATCCTGACAAATCAGAGAATCACCCTATCTAGGTAATTAGGGATGGCTGAGATTCATCAGAGAAACTCCCTGGTAAGGCCCTTACATATTATTTCAAAGTGGGCTCCATCTCCCTTGAATCCCTACTGGCCAGCCTATAGGTGCCAAAGTGGGACTTTAGGAGACATGAATGTCTACAAGTTGGCACATTGTCAGTCCAGTCAGGATGCCTTGGGAGGACTCACTTGACCTGGGATATCCCTTTCCTTTCAAAACTCATTCCTCCATCAGCACCATCATCTATGCACGTCTGCAGACTTTCTTGTGATTCCCATACAGGAGGCTTGCTAGCTCTCCCACAAGTTCACCTTCAGTCCCCACTGCCAAGGCACCTGGCTCCCACGCTCTCACTAAAGAGTGTTGGGTAGCACAGTGATGTCCCTTTGGCACGGTGGCCACCTCCTGCTTCACACCAGCCACAGCTTCACTTCCCTGCTTAGGATTCCTTTTCATAGAAGAACCCTTGCTAAGAACCAGAGTGATCACCATAAAGAAGGCAGGGGAAGAAAAGGAAAATTGAATCAAGTAAGTACAGCCCGTAAGAGAGGCCTCCAGAGGTGCCTTGGGCCATTCACCACACCTGCCTACCTCACCTTGCCTGTCACCTCACATGCTGACACCCCTCACTTGGAGCACGAGATGCAGAATCAGCCTATCTTAGCACCCAGGAGACTGTCACAGTCCATCAGATCAGTGTGCCCTCTGCATGGCCTCCTAAGTAAAGCTAATTTTGCCCAAGATGCCCTCTGGGAAGAACTTTAGGAATGATATCTGAAGTCAGAGCCCTTCTTTTTTCTTATTAATAATGGCATATTCCTTTTTTTAAAACTGTATTTATTTTTTAATTGAAGCACAGTGATATACACAGTTACAAAGTTGTTCATTGTTGGATTTCAATCACATAATGTTCCAACAAAAAGTATACATTTCCACCACCAATGTCCCCAGTTTCCTGCACCCATCCCCACCTCTATGGTAGGTGCTCCTCCTCTCCTTCCTCCTCCTCTCCCTCCTCCTCCTCTTCTCTCTCTCTCTCTCTCTCTCTCTCTCTCTCTCTCTCTCTCTCTGCTCTTGAGCATTGTGGTTTGCAATACAGATACTAAGACTTATCCGTGAATCCCTTTACCTACTTTCAACACTCAGTTCCTCTCCAAAGCGATCATTCCTACTATTATTTATTGTCGCACTTGTCTCTTCTCTATCCTAACTGCCCTTCCCACATGCACTTGTGGCATGATTCCAACCATTGACCAGTCCTCCTGGCCCCTGTTTTGCCCATTCTATGTCTTGGCAGACCTCTCTTCTGCTCTTAAGGAGACACAGTACCACACAGGGTTAGTTCTTCCAGACACAAATGCACCTGCTCCCCTTCACCCATGCCCTCTAGGATAGGGTAATCCCTTCCAAACACCACCAATGAATGGATTCTAGGTCCCGGTCTTTTCCCCCAGCTTTCTCTTTAAGGACCCCTTCTGAGGTCTTGGCAGCAAGAGGGAGGCCTCATACCCTGTTCAGGAGTTTCTGTCTCTAAATCCATGGGGGAGCATGGGGAATGTGCTTCGGCAAGCCACTCCACCACTCTGAATCACACTTAACCATGACCTTCCTCTCAGACTAACCCACTTGGTTAGCTGTGCTTTGCTATGTCACTGCTCTCAACGGTCTCAATTATTCACAAGGAGCTGTGACTCAAAAAGGCAAGGCCAGGTCCTACTCTGTGGGCCCCTCAGGCTCTATGAGCTCCCCCATCTTCCTTATATGGTTCCAGTTCAGTCTCCTCTGGCACCAGACCTACAGTTCAACATGAAACTTTCACAGGTCACTCAAACTCGCCATGTCCCAAGCTGAACTCATTATCAATTCCAAGTTCTCTCCTCCTCCTATTTCCTGCCCAGTAAATGACATCACAACCACCAGGTCCCCATGCCAGAAACCTGGGAATCATTTGAGATGTTTCTTCTCCAACCTCATTGACTAGTTAGCCTTCACACTGCATTTGCCTAATATTTCTCCGACTCAACTAGACCCTGCTCTGCACTTCCTATCCCTAATCCAAACACCCATGTGTTGTCTGGCCTCCTAACTGGTTTTTCTAAGTTAACCCCAGATTTCTTACAACCTACCCCAGCAAAGCTGTCAAGCTGATGCTTTTAAATGCCTACCGTGATTGCATCATGTCAGCTTCAATCACATCAACAGAAGTGCTTCAGTTTCATGGAAGACTCCTAACCCCACACCTGCCTGATTCACTTCTTACCCACTTTCTCTTTCTGCATAATTAACATGAATTTCCCTGTGACCCCTACTAGGTGGCTGCTTGTTTTCTTCCCCCCAAACAATGAGCAGACTCTTGTGCAGAGCTTCTCAAACTCAAGAGTGCATCAGAATTACCTGTAAAGACTGAGGGAAGTCCTGCTTTGGGTCCCTCCAAACAGTTACTCGGGAATGGAAACAAATAATGTCCATATCCAGCTTGAAACTCTTGATTATGAGACTGCTCTGGTCAGACTTTGAGAGGCACTGCTCCTGGGCTTTTGTACACATTTTAGAAGGACTTTGGAATGTCAGGTGAAGGAATGAGTAAGTGAAAAAAATGTGCAGTCAATTCTAAGGACCTGCAAGTATTAATGGTCTTGAGTGGAATTTCAGAATAAGTTACAAGAAGAAAAGCTACATCATGCCCTTGTGTGGAAAATCCATCTGATTTCCATCAGCAGGTTTTGCTGTGTGCCTAGAGGACCAAGCAGCTTTGCCAAGACCAGAGGTTGGAAATGGAAGGACTGGGCCGGGCCTCTCTCAGACTGTATTCCAGTTACATCATTTGGATTTCTTTATAGACTGGAGAGCTTACAAAATCATAGAAACACATGTTTTTATGATTTTTCCAATAGCCTTGATTCCTGCTACCATGTCCTAATCTCAGGCCACCACCAAGCTTTGCAGACAAAAACCAGCAAGCATTTGAATTCTCAAATGCATGATTCTCCTATGAAGGGAGTTTAGAGAATGGAAAACAGAGTGTGAGACACCCAGCAAGCACTAGGCAAGGGTTGCAGCAAAAGCTAACCTTTGCCTGCCAAGACGGGATTATAGAGACTCCACATATGACTACATCACAATCAGCATAAAAGATGACCCCAGTGCCCAGCCTAGCCATGCTGGCCATCCTGGACTTCCTGATTCCATCATCATGTGGCTTGAATCCCAAGCTGATCCACTCTGATATTTGAAATAGGGAAATGAAACACATAAGCACTCATTATTCCCTTCCTCTCATCTGATTGTCTAAAGGATGACCCCTAAGGTTACTCAGGAACAGAGCCACTGAAGCGCTGGTGGGTCAGCTGTGGTCACATTCAACGCCCCATGAAACTCACCTGATAGAAAAGAGAATCCCCAGCCCTTCTTTAGAAAGAGGATGCTCTTCATCCCTAAAATCCATTTATCTCTTGAATTGGACGTGAATTGAATTGCACTCTCTCACAACTCATATATTGACACCCTAAACTCCAGGATCTCAGGGTATAGCCATCTTGGAGATAAACTCTTTCAAGAGATGATTGCATTAAAACAAGGTCTTAAGGGTAGGTCTAAGGAATATTACTGGTGTCCTTTTTCAAAAGTGGAAATGTGGGTACAAACATGTGGGCACAAAGAGAAGACCATGAAAGGACATCAGAAAAAAATATGGTCATTTGCAAGCCCAGGAGAAAGTCTCAGAAGAAAATACCCCATCAATACCTTCATCCTGGTTTTCCAGCTCCCAGATCTATGGGGAAATAGATGTCTTTTGTTTCCTTCCAGTCAGGGGTCCTTTAGAGCAGCCTAAGGGAATGATATCCAAGGCTCCAGCTAGGACATTTCATGAAGAATTTGGAAGGAAGAGATGCAGAGGCCTGGTCCCTGAGATTTCTGTGCCAGACAGTGGTAAGATGATTAACACAGGAGTCTCACCCAAGCACACTTGGCTGAGACTAAGGAAAGTTAGAACAACAGGGAACCACTGAGGTGCGGTCCTAGAAAAATCCAGCAATGAGGAGAATAGAGGGTTTCCTCTCAGCTCTACAGATTCCTGATCAGGAACATGTATGCTAAAGGCAAGACTGGCCAAGGAACTAGGCCAGATCATCACACACCAATGGAGATGTGGAAATCCAAACCAATGCAGGGACGAGATGAGCAGTCTCATGCATGAGGGACCCGGATCCATCTATCTGAACTGTATAATGAGCCTTAATTTCTTTTTAAAAAATGTTTCTATTTTTATTAAGATACCATGATTTACAAATTTATTCGTAGTTGAGTTTTAGGCATGACTATGTTCTAGCTCCAGTTCTGCCACTGGTGTCAGCATCCCTCCACCAGCGTCCCCAGCTTCACCCGGCCCCTTGACAGGCACATTTTTAAGTTTGGTTGTCATAGTTTGGATCTCCCTGCTTTCATTGTTATTGGCTCTGTGGTTTGAGGATATAGTGATCCCACTACACATCTGAGTTTTCTATGCAAAATCCTTCATATGCAATTCTCAAGAATCCTGATCACAGGAAAATTCACTTGTGTGTTAACAAGAGGAACTCAAGAGAAACACAGAGGCCTCTCCAACCTGTGAGACCTTGCAGGTTCCCAGTGGGGCTGTTCCCTGCAGGCTGCTGTCTCCCTCTCCCAATGCCCTTGCTCTGAGACAGAGATGGAAGCCCTGCTGTCCACGTGCAGGCAGACTGGGATGCTGGGATGCTGGGGAAGGAGGCCAGGGGCTTGAGAGTTTGCTCACCTGATCTGGGTTCTCATACATTCTCCAGTCTCACTGCTGTATCAGACCGGATAGCCGGAAAATCCCTTTCCCACTGGCCTCAGTCTTATCTATCCCTGCTCCTTGATATAATAATAATAATGATAATAATAATAATAATATTTTTTTAATTTTATTATACTACCGTGAGATATACTAAAAGAGTTCTACCAGCAGAACTCTCCATGCTGTGTGATTCTGGCCTGTTGCTAGACCTCTCTGGACCCATTGCCTCATCTCACACTTGGTGAATAGAATGAATGAATGAATGAATGAATGAATGAACGAACCAACCAACCAACGAACGAATGAATGAATGAATGAATGAATGAATGAATGAATGAATACAGCACTGTACCAGGGCATGTATTATTAAGCCCATGAGCAGAGTTCAGGTTAGAAGGCAGAGCTTTTCAGTTGACATTTCTCTGTTCTTCTGACCTAGAAGAGAACAGGGCAGACAGGGTCAGGAGCTAAGGCACCCTCAGTGGCTAAGCGTGGGTGGGTGCTTTCAGGGGCTGCACACGGCACTGATGTGGCAGCTGCACATTCAGGCAGCGCCACCTAGTGGAGTTAGCAGCAAAATTCAAGATGACTAATGGGTTGTGTAATTTATCTGTCAGACTGCTTTACATATCACACACGCACACACACACACACACACACACACACACACACTAATATCCACACACACCACAGGCCCCTACTCACAAATTTCTTGCATCCCCCTCCTAACTGGATCGGATCAAGGAGCTGGCCATTAGCAGTCACAAAGCTGTATTTCTTTTCTCTTTCCAAAATATTTTGGCAACTGCAAGAAGGGCCAATTTGTTTGAAAAGTAAATGGTGTGAAGTCACATTTGCTAAGAGCCTAGTACATGCCAGACTAGAAATCATGAGGTAGGTGTCACCCTCATACAGACAGGGTAACTTATGAGCCCAGCCAGTCAGCAATTGATCCCAAACCTGTGTGGCTCATACCTTCAATCTTCTGTGCTTCCTAAATGATCCCATTGGCATGACCTTTCTTTTAATCCTGTGATCTCTTTCTTGAAATGGGTGTGTGGGGGGAGGTATCTAAAACTGAATCAACTTATGACTGACAATTCTATTTTGGATTCTAAGGTAACACCAGGATTCTGAATCTTGTATCCACTCTGTGTTCGGATAGGATCTATGTTCACATTATTCCAGCAATGAAACACGATAGTGTGCATGTGTCTGTGTGTAACAGATAGGTGTGATATGTATGGAGAGGGTGCATGTTGTATGTATCTACGTGTCTATACTTGTATGATATATGGTTTTTTGGTAGTCTGCAAGAGAGTGGGTGTGGCATATGTAAATGCTTGGTGGAGGTTATGCATATCTAGTGTTGGAGTATGTATTTGAGTGTTGATTTGTGTAGCACGAGTGGATATGTGTATGTGTGTGTACTATGAGAAAGTGTGTATGGCATGTATAGGTGTGTATGCTGTATGAAGGAGGAAGGCCTTGTGTCTCTGGGTATATGCACACATGTGTTTGTGATGTTATTGAGGTCCTATTGGGGAGTGTTTGCATTTGCAATATGTGTAGGCATGGTATTGTGGAGGGGTGTGTGTGTGTGTGTGTGTGTGTGTGTGTGTGTGTACAGATAGAGTCAAATCCCAGCTCTTGTTCCTGGTGTTCTGGTTGAGGCCCCTTCTGGGTGTTCACACTGTGTAAGTACATCCCAATCGCGGGACCCTCCTGGTGAACCAAAATAGAGAAAAATAATGTGATTTTTTTTTCCAAATGAGGTCACAAAACAACTCCAGGCTCCTGTCCCCCTGCATCTTCTCTTGTCTTCTCCCCTCACTTGCTGAAAGCAGCACGCTCTGGTGTGAGTTGCTTTTGAGACACCACCCTCCCTGCCAACCTACCACACAGCAGGACCCCATGAGCCAGACTTGACCAACAAGTAGCCTGTGAACTAAATGATTCCAATGGTCTTCAAGTGCTTTGAAGCAGATTTCTCCCTTGAAATGAGGCCGCAGTCCCAGTCAATACTGACGGCAACCTTTGAGAGACCCTGAATTAAGCCCTGGACAAATCCTGATCCACAACAACACGGAGGTGATAAATATTGTTTTAAGTCAATAACTTTGGAATCATTTGTTACATGTCTAGAGATAATCAAGCGGCGCAAGTGCCAGGCTGTGATAGGTTGGTCTGCTGGGTGGAGTTTTGATGAGGGGAGTCCCGATGTGGAAAATGGAGGCCCTCCTGGAGTGGGGGGTCGTCTGGCTTTGGCGAGGCTCTGCTGGGGTGGTGGGCCAGGGCTAGAACCCGCCATCCCCCTCCCAGGCGCCTCGTGAGCCGCTGGGCATAGGGAGCACCAGTAGCAGCTCTGACCCATGTCTGTGAGTCTCTGGATCAGCATACCTGGGCCGATTTAAAAAGACTGCTGCAGGGGCAGGAGTGATAGCCCAGTGGGTAGGGCGTTTGCCTTGCTAGCGGCCAGCTTGTGCCAGCCTGGGTTCAATCCCCAGCATCCCATATGGTCCCCCAAGCACTTCCATGAGTGGTTCCTGAGTGTAGAGCCAGGGAGTAACACCTGAACATCGCCAGGTGTGACCCCCAAAAAAGCAAAAAAAAAAAAAGACTGCTGCAGGGTGGATCTCGATGAGTTGGGCTGTGATAGGCTAGTCTGAGAGCCTACTACTGAGAGTATACCACCCCACAGGGCAGAGCCTGGCAAGCTACCTGTGTCATATTTGATATGCCAAAACCACTAACAATTATAGACCTCATTCCCATGACCTGAAGGAATGGTTTGAGGCTCTTCCTGTCCCTGGAGTGAGCAGATGCCCTTGGGCTACATTAGCATGCAACAGGACGTATGGAGACGTTACTGGTGCCTGCTTCGAGCAAATCGATGAACAACGGGAAGACAAGTGATACAGATGAAGTGTGTAGATATACCATAATTTCTTTTATCCAGTCATCTGTTCTCAGGCACTCAGGTTGTTTCCATAGTCTGGCTATTGTGAATAGTGCTACCATGAAAATAGACTTGCAGACAGTGTTTATGCTGTGCGTTTTGGGTCCCCCAGATATATATTCCCAAAGTGGTATTGCTGGGTTAAATTGGAGCTCAATTTCTAGTTTACAGAGGAATGTCCATATAGTTTTCCCCCAAAAGCCTGGACCATTCAGCATTCCCACAAGGACTGTGGGGATTATTTGCTGAAGAATTTTCTTCCAACCTTTGAATTTGAGTCCGTTTGTTCGCTTGTTCTGACTGCTCAGCTGTGTTTCTTGCAGGCAGCAGAGTGTTAGTTTCAATGATCTAATCCATCCTGGTGCTCCATGTCTCTTAACTGATGCATTTATCCTGTTGACATTGAGCAAGGTTAATGTTATAGAGTTTTTGTGCCATCTTTCTGCAGGAGATTGTGTGTGTATGGGGCTTTTCTTGTCTTAAAGCAGCCCATTTAGGTTTTTAAATGACAGCTTTGAATCTATGAAGTTGTTTTATACTGAGTTGTTTGTGGGTGAATTGTGCATTGTTCCTTCAAATCTGAATGATGGTCAGACTCAGTAGAGTATTCTTGGTGAAACATTCATTTCATTGAATTTTTTTTCACTATATCTCACCACTGTCTTTGGGCCCAGAAGGTTTTTTGTCTGATAAGTTAGCTGTAAATCTTAAGGATGTTCCTTTGTATATAATTTCCTTCCTGGATCTTGATCCTTTCAATATTCTATCTCTATCTCTAGTTTACATCATTATGATTAGGATATGCCTTAGAGCATTTTTATTTGGATTTCTTTTAGCTGGTCCCCTTTAGGCCTCCTGGATCTGGGTACATGCACTCCTCAGCTCTGGGAACTTCTCAGCAACAATGTCTTTGACTGTTGTTTCTCTATCAGAGTTATCTTTCTACCCCTGTGGGACCCTGATTATTCTTATGTTGTTCCTCTTAAATTAATCCCAAAGTTCTCCTGTCATCTGTGGTTTATTTTAAGACATTTCCCCTGTTGTATACTGTTGTCTGAAAATTTTCTGCACACAATCTTGGCGCTCACTGATACTGTCCTCATCACCTGTTACTCTTCTTAGCAGCCTAAAAAACTGAAAAAACTTCATTGAAACACTTCCAGTGAGTTTTTCTTTTCACCTATCAAATTTTTTAAGATATTTCATTTCTGTTTGTACTGTCCTCATTTCTGATCACATATCCTCATGATTTACTGGCAGTTCATTCCACTGTTTCTTTAAGCTACTTATACATCAACAATTCCTCTATGAATTCCTTATCAAAGAGGTTATACCTGCCCCTCGAGGTGTTGCAGGTGTGGCTGTGGTGCCCAGCTTTGTTGACAGGTGACAGACAGGAGATAGGCTTGTCTACTCCAGGGCTCTGCCCTGTGGACCCTGGATGGTGGATTGTGGCTGGGGCCCCTGGGATGAACCCAGAGCCATGGCAGAGCCTGGCAAGCTACCCGTGGTGTATTTGATATGCCAGAAACAGTAACAAGAGAGATGAACTGGACAAGGAACAGACCAGATGCACAGCTGGCTGCCCGGCCCACATGGAGCAGCCCATGGAGTCTCTGAGGAATCCGCTAGTCCCTGGCCAAGACCATCATAACTCCTAGCGTAAAGCAGTCATGTGGGGGGGGAAGCCATGCTGGCTGGAATTGGAGCAGGGATTTGGGTTCCCCCCCTCTCCATGCCAGTGGGCATGGCTATGAGCTCACAGCCCCCACAACCAGATGAACTGGACAAGGGGCAGACCAGATGCACAGCTATGACAGTGTGCAGCTAGCTGCACAAGAGGCTTAGATAACAAAGTAGGCTAGGACCAGGTCCCTCCCAGGATCTTTCACATCTGTACACCATAATGATCATTGTAGTTGAAACAAACTGGGAGGTTGATGGGGAATGAGGAACTAAAATGTCGCACTAGAACTCACTATTGAATATACACATAGATAATTGCATCATAAACCATAAGGCAAGTCAGAAGGTGTAGGAGAAAAGAGAGAAATACAGAGACAGAAATAGAGATAGAAAGATTTGAGACTCAGAAGCACGGAGAGAGCTGCCATCCAGTCTCCCCTGCTCACCTGACCATGAGGCTCCCAGGAGGCAAGATGGGTTTTGGGAGTGGGCCCATCACTTCTGTAGGGTCTCAGAAACAGCCGGATAAGACTCACTCACTATAATAGCCGCCATTTTCATGGTCTGGACTTGGACAATCAAACTAGTGGAACCAATCATGTTCTAGAATATATTACAATCTACAGTGTGTAAGAAAGGGAAGCAAGAAGGAGAGAGAGAGAGAGAAAGGAGATAAAGAACCTGCCATGCAGGCAGGATGGGAGAAGGGGGAGGGAGGTGGGGACATTAGTGATGGGAGATGGGCAGGGGTGGAGGGATGGGTGTTGGAACACTGTAGAACCAAAATTCAAACATGAAGGTCTTATAATTGTATATCTAATGGTGGTATAATCAAATATTTAAAAAAATTAAAAGAGGTTATATAACTCATTACTACTGATTGACTATTTCAGACTAGCATCTTCACTCACTAAGCCTGGTGGGTTTGTGTATAGCTTTACCATTATGAGCTTTGTAGTTTGGATCCATGTCTTGCCTTTTGTTGCGTGGTTAGATGACTACAGTTAAAATGTCTTTTTTATGCATATGTCAAGCTATGAAGAGGAGAAGAAATGTGAGGCTGTGGAGCAGAGCAGAGCAGCTGTGCTCTTCGGAGACAGGGGGGTTTCTGACCTGGGAATGTAAAATATTCTGAGTAAAAATCTGGGGGCCCGATGGACAGTTCCTCAGTTTCCTGGAATTGAGGCTATGCTGAGCCAAGCTGGGGTTGCTAAACAGCCCTCCCACTCTTAATCCAGCACCTTAGACCACTCGGCCACACTACTGTACAGCCCTCCCACTCTTTTTTAAAAAATATTTTATTATACCACCATGAGATATACAATTACAAAGATGTTCATAAGATGTTCATATTTGGGTTTCAATCATACAGTGTTCCAGCACCCATCCCTCCACCAGTGCCCATTTCCCACCACCAATGTACCCGATTCCCTCCTTTCCCTAGCCTGCCTCTATGGCAGGTTCTTTATTCTCTCTCTCTCTCTCTCTCTCTCTCTCTCTCTCTCTTCTCTTTTCCTTCTCTTCCACATTGTGGATTACAATACATACATTAAGAGGTTGTCATGCGTATCTTTTTGCCTGTTTTTAATGCTCAGTTCTAGGTTGGTATTGTTAGCACGCTGTTCCATTCTCTATCTTACCTAGCCTCTGACTACCACACGTTTGTGATAATTTCCCACCTCTGACAAGACCTTCTGATCCATGTTTCGCTTGACCTTGGATATTGGTATCGTAATATGTACATATATATATTTATGTCATCCACTTCATGGGAGGGGGATACCTGACCTGGGACACAAAACTCATTTACTATTTCTGTCTACAAGTCTTGGAGAAATCTTAATACTGTTTCCATAATGGTTGCATCAATATTCATTCTCACTAACAATGTACACAACAGTGTTCCCCCACATTTGCATTTTTAATCTTTGATGATAGTCTTAAAGGGTGAGTTGATGCCTCTTGATACTTCAGATTTGCATATCCCAAATAACAGTGATGATAAACATCTTTCATGTGACTATTGGCCATCTGCATTTAGTTTTTTGAAGAAATTTCTAGCCAAGATATTTACAGCTTAAAAGTAAAATAAAAATGTTCTTTTTATGATTTTATATACATAGACATTCTTCAACTACTTTATTTACTATGTTTTGCCTCCCATAATTTCCATTGCTTTCCCTTTACTTGTCTTTAGATTATTTCCCAGAGTACTTTTTGCTTCTTTCTGGTTTGAAAGTCATATTTTTCTGTTCTTTTATTCATTACCATTCCTTTCCAACACAAATGCTTTACCTTTATTCTAAGAAAACCTGCATTATTGGATATCTCTCTTCCTCCTTCCAATTCTGATAATGATTTTGTCACATTAACCACTCACCCTGAAACCTTTGCCTTCATCTTATTCTCTGTATGATACTGTTACATGCCTTTAAATATAAAATGTTACTTTTAATTCTATGATAAAATTTATCATCAAAGGTTTCTGATGTGCTATAGATTCCATGTTTGCCTTCCATTTCCTGTTCACCAAAAGTTCTTTTGCCCTTTTATTTGGTGTCTATCTAAGACACCCAGATCTTACATAGCTCTGAAATGCATGAATTTCAGTTACACTACTTTCAAATATTTTCCTCTTTATCACATATTTTAATATTTCCTAACTCTGATGTGTATTTTCATGGGTTTCTTGGGTGGTAAATAATACTTGGTCTCCAAACAACAATTTTTCAAATTAATTACTATGATATATTGACTCTGAGTCACAGTAACATCCTATTAATCACTTTTAAAGACAGCAGAGCTGAGGATTGGCTTGTTTCCTTGTGTTCTATCTTATAAAAATTAATTAAGACAAAGGGAGTTAAAATAACTAATTATGAATATAGTGAATCTGCCCACAGCAAGGTTATACATCAGTCAAAAAGCAAAGACAAACATGCAGCAAAAAAGAAGTGACAGTGAATTAAACATGCAAGCACTATTCATACCACTCTTAATAAGAGTCAAACAATAAAACTTCAGTTCCCTTCTTCACTATTTCAAATTACAGAGGGTTGATTATGAAGTCACTTCACTGTGTTTTAATTTTTTTCATACCTTTATTCCAAATGGTAAAGAACTATTATTTAATAACTCAACAAAACTTCCTAAAGGCCATTGAACAGTATAATGATTCCCATCAGTTATTAAGACAGCACACTCTAGTTGTTTCCAGCTTGCATGGTTTCCTTTCCAGTCTGTGCTTTCTCTGCAAAGCAAGAGCGGCCTGTACGTTTGGGTGAGAGCTTTTTCATTCAGCTGGGAGACAGGCAATGCTTGTGGTCTTTGCATATCTCTGTATTCTAGCATAGGTTTTTTTCTGCTTGGCATTATATCAAAGTCAAGTAATATTTGTTTTCCATCAGTCTTTTGAAATTGTTTCTCTATTTGTTCCAGGCATCTCTTGTACTTGTAGGGAGTCTATTGTATTCTGCTATTCCTATGAAAGTAAATTTTTTCTTTCTTGTGTTTGATTAAATGATGTACTTTACTTTTTGCTTTGAAAAAATTATGCTTTCTCAAGCAGTTGTGAATATATCATGAAGTTTCTTGTCTAAAGTTCTCCAGTCTCCTTAATGGCTTGCTTTATTTTACCTAACTATATTGCACTATCAAAACTAGCAGTCTGGCATGGGTATGATGTGAGTCCAATATAATTGTATAGACATGTACAAACACCCTGACAACCCAGATGCAGAGCTATTATACCAGCACAAAGGTCTTTCCATTCCTTTAGAATCATAAGACACTCCCACTCACTAAGTCATGACAACTATTCTTCTGTTCTCCAGCTCTATAAAAATCATTTTTAGAATGCTTAATAGTTAGAATCATGCACTCTGTGACCTTCTGATGTAGACATGTGTTATTTTTTTCTCAGTCAACATAATGACCTTGAAACTCACCCAAATCAAAAACTTCTTTATTTCTCAGAACTTCTCTATTCCATGCTCTTTGTCCTTGGTCATCCCGTTCGGTCATCTATTTGCTCGAGCAGGCACCAGTAATATCTCCATATGTCCTGTCTCATGCTAGTAGAGCCCAAGGGTATCTGCTTGCTCCAGGAACATAAAGAGCCTCAAACCATTATATAAGGTCATGGGAATGAACTAATATAATTGTTGCTGGTATTTGGCATATCAAATAAGACATTGGCAGCTTGTCAGGCATGGCATACTCTTGTAGTCACCTATAAATATAGCATTATTGATGAATCACGTGGCCGCAAGTGACTGTGGGAGCCAGGCTGTGATAGGCTGGGTGGAGTTCTGACGAGAGGGAAGTCTAGATGTGGAAAATGGCGGCCCTCATGGAGTGGGGTGGGGAATTGTCTGGCTTGTTTTGAGGCTCTGCTGGGGTGGCGGGCCAGGGCCTAGAACCCGCCATCCCTCCCGGGCGCCTCGTGAGCAGCTGGGCACAGGGAGAGCAAGTAGCGCCTCTGCCCCATGCTTGTGAGTCTCTGGATCAGCATACCTGGGCCGGATTGAAAAAAAACTGCTGCAGGGTGAGTGTCGATGATATGGACTGTGATAGGCTGTCTGCTGGGTGGAGTTCTGACAAGAGGGAAGTCCGGATGGAAAATGGCGGCCCTCATGGAGTGTGTGTGGGGGGGGTCTTCTGGCTTGTTATGAGGCTCTGCTGGGGTGGCAGGCCAGGGCTAGAACCCACCATCCCTCCCGGGCGTGGGGCAGAGCTGCAGCCCCGATCACAGCACTAAAACATCCATCCACCCCTCTCCTTCCCAAAGAACGGGCTGAGTAGGCAATCACCTAAATGACCTCATAAAGCCTGACTGGGAGCAGATCGTGGCATGAGAGGCCTAAGAGACTTAAAAGAGTTCATTCATCTTCTGCCCCCTTTTGCAATCTGCTTACCAGTGCATGGCGGCCACAAGTTAGGGCTAGGCGACGCTGCATTAATCGTGGCACGGCCTGCTCTGCAGATTCCCATGTTGGCACACGGAGACTCACAGCCTGGGCTTGGACCCCAGCAGCCAGAACCAACAACTCTAGGAACGCTCCATCCTCCCGGCGCCGTACGGCTTTTCTTGGTAGTATTTGGTATTCTACAGTGTGTATAAACAGCAATCTGTTTGACCATTCTCCAATTGTAGTTGTTAGTTGCACCCCTCCTTGTTGTCTGCCATATTAGCTATTGCAAATAACACTGCTATGAATGATTGTGCCAGGATTCATATGGATAAGAAGTTCTATTCATTGGAGGGGGGGGAGCAGATGCCCAGGTGTGCAGTTGGCTGTTCATATGATGCTTGTTTGGTTTTCTATAAGAATCTACCAAAGTATTTTCCCAGAGTGACTGATTATTTCACAAACGACCCAGAAATGAATAACAGTTCTATTCTCCCTCCCCATCCCCTCCACAGCATTTGATGTTATTACTGTTTTAAAATTTTAGTCATTCCGTGATACCTTGTGGTGGTCTTAATTTGTAGCTCCCTTGGAGTTTGTAATGTTGAGCATCTTTCAGATATTTAATCCATTTTTATTTAATAATATACTTACTGATGATAATTTTATCTAATAATTTTAGATAAAAATTAACTTTTATCTAATAATTTTATCTAATGTTTTAACAATATACTTACTGATAATAATTTATAGAAAACAAATAATATTTGTTTAGAGATTTTTTATCTTTAGAGATTTTTGGTCTTACTTTCTACTTTACAATTTTCTCTCATACTTAGATGAATTACTTTTATTCTTTCACATGCTTGGTCATATGCTTGCAGCCGCATGGTTCATCAATAAATGCTAGAATTTTGAGGTGACTACAAGATTATCCCACCCGCACAGCAGAGCCTGGCAAGCTACCTGTGTCGTATTTGACATGCCAAATACCAGTAACACTATTGACCTCATTCCCATGACTTGATGGAATGGTTTGAGGCTCTTTATGTTCCTGGAGCGGGCAGATGCCCTTGGGCTATCTCGCATGTGCCAGGACATATTGAGATGTTACTGGTGCCCTCTCGAGTAATCAATGATCTACGGAAGTCAAGTGATCAAGTGATCAAGTGATAAATTTACATAAAGAGACTTCAGTGCAAAGTCTTTATGTCTTTTGTCCATGTCTGACTAGTTTGCTTTCTCACAGTGGAGTTTTTTTTTTAATTTTTTATTAAACCACAGTGAAACATACAATTACAAAGGTGTTCATAATTGGTTCTTGGTAATACAGTATTCCAGCACCCATCCCTCCATCAGTGCCCCCATTTCCACCACCAATGTACCCCCCCCTCCCCATCCCCCAGGCCGCCTTAATAGCAGGTACCCCAGTTTCCTCTCTTCTCTCTCTCTCTCTCTCTGTCTCTGCATCTCTCTCCCTCTTATTTTACACTTGTGGCTAGCCCTGCAGATATTTAGAGTTTATCACTTAAGTCTCTTTGTGTATATTCAGTGGTGAGTTTTAATCTGCCATTACCATTTCCCACATTTAGTAAAACACTGGTATCTATTTATGTCGTATTAATGAATGCAGTCATTCTATATCTGTCCTTTTCCTTCTGACTAATTTCACTCAGCATGATAGACTCCATGTCCATCCATTTGCAGGTAAATTTCATAATTTCATCCTTTCTGACAGCCGCATAGTGTTCCCTAGTGTAGATGAACCACAGTTTCTTTAGCCAGTCCTCTGTTCTCGGGCATTTAGGTTGTTTCCAGATTCTAGCTATAGTGAATAGCGCAGAGATGAATAAAGAAGTACAGGTAGTGTTTCTGCTATGTGTTTTTCGGTCTCTAGGGTATATTCCCAGGAGTGCTATTGCTGGATCAAATGGGAGCTCAATATCTAGCTTTCGGAGGAATGCCCATATTGTTTTCCAAAAGGGCTGGACCAGTCGGCACTCCCACCAGCAGTGGATCAGAGTCCTTTTTCCCCACATCCACGCCAGCACCGGTTGTTCTTGCTGTTTTGGATGTGTGCCAGTCTCTGTGGGGTGAGATGGTACCTCATTGTTGTTTTGATTTGCATCTCCCTGATGATTAAAGATGAAGAGCACTTTTTCATATGCCTTTTGGCCATTCGAATTTCTTCTTTGGAAGCTTCTGTTCATTTCTTCTCCCCTATTTTGATGGGGTTGGCTGTTTTTTTCTTGTGGAGTGCTACCAGTGCCTGATATATCCTGGATATTAACCCCTTGTCAGATGGGTATTGGGTGAATATCCTTTCCCACTCTGTGGATTGTCTTTGTATCTTGGTCACCGTTTCTTTTGAGGTGCAGAAGCTTTTCAATTTTATATAATCCCATTTGTTTATCATTGCTTCCATTTGCTTGGTCAGTGGTGTGTCACAGTGGAGTTTTTACAATTCCTTATATGTTTTAGATGTGAATCCTCTGCCAAAAATATGACTTAGAAACCTTTTGATTTCTCTCCATTTCTGAAAAATGGTTTCACTGGGCATAGGATGCTGAAATGACTGTTCTTGTTTTTCAGCATCCAAAACATGTTGCTCCACTTCCTCGAGCTTCTGTTATTTCAGATGATTAAAATCTTCCACCATTATAATTACTTATCCCTGTGTGTAATGTGCCATTTCTTTCTCAAGGGTTTCAAAACTTTTGCTCTGTCTTCAGTCCTCAGATGTTTTATATGATGTATTTCTTCATGTATTTCTTTTTAGGATTAAACAGAATAATCTGTTTAGGGTTTACATAGTTTCTTGAACATGTATATTTATGTATTTTGCCATATTTGGAAAAACTTTCAACCACTGTTTTGGGAAATACTCCACTGGCTCTACCTTACTTCCTCTTCCAGAAATCTGATGCATAGATGTTAAATCTTTTCTGTGGTCCTTCCATTTCTTGAGGTTCTGTTTTCTATTTTCCTCACTTTTGATTTTTCATTCCTGAAGATTAATTTCTGTCCCTGTCTTCCTCTGTTTCTCAAAACATCTTGTCACTTGTTCTTGAAAAACTGCTCCTTTGGTGACAACTTTCCTTGTTCTCTTGAACATCGAGAGCAGCTGTCTTTTGTCTACTTTGGAGGTGGGGTAGGGGAAGTAAGGGATGAACCTTCAAGCAATGCTGAGGGGAGGCAGATGGTTGACAGTAAGGGCCAGAATGCCTTGCTTCCCAGACTTTAGTGGCCACATACCCAAGACAAACCCTGTGGTATGTGGCCAAGTACGGGAGGATATGGCACCTGGAATCAAATATGGGTCCCATGTATAAAAGCCATTTACCACTAGCCCTGTGCTACTCCCTTGCTCCTTGTCTTTGTCTTTTCTTAGAACTATCTCATCTTCCCAAATGTTAAATGATTAGGCCTTAGTTTTAACTTTTTCTATCTGCACTATTCTAGGTATAGTCTCATGATTCTTTCTCCTTTGGTGCCAACAATGCCTAAATTTGTGTCTAAGCCTGACCTATCCCAAAGTTCCAGACTTATCACAACATCTCAACTAGCAGTTTATGACTGCCGCCATCAAGACCCTCTACTTTCCCCTCCTGCCTTGAAATTGTTGCCTCTGAGTTACTGTTCTTCCTTCCACCACTACTCAACCCACAAGTTCTGGGTGACTTCAATATCCACCCTGAATTCCTAGCATCCCTCCCTCATGTTAATTTAACTTTCATGAATATTCCTCTTCTGATCTTAGCATTATAAATTGTTTTATTAATAACTGATTCCATCACCCATGCTTATTCTATTAAGTATATCATTCTGTGAGTCAACACCAACACATGGAGTTCTCATAGAAGAAACAGCTACCTCCCTTTTCAGAAATCCCTCCCTTCCAGAGAGATGATACAGCAGGAAGATGCTTGCTTTGCATGCAGCCAACCAGGGTTCAATCCCCGACACCATATACAGTTCCCTAAGCCCCACAAGGAGTGATTCCTGAGCACAGAGCCAGGTGTAAGCCCTGAGAACAGCTGGGTGTAGCCACACAAACCCTCCCAACAGAAACCCTTCCTTGCTTTGATTCCATCACGTTATCCATGTCCACTCCATGACGGCATTTTTATTACATCACTGAAAAAATACTGCTACCCTGACAGCACCATCTCTCCTCCTATCTTCCTGTTATCCACCACAAGCCTAAAGATCCCTGTTTTCTTAGACCTCAGCACTCCTCTTGACTTTGCCTTCACCCATTAGTCTCTAGACCAAGGCATGGCATCAATCTCCATACTGGGGATAATTCTGGAACTCAAGGCCTGGCATCAATCTCCATACTGGGATAATTCTGGAACTCAAGGCCGGGCATCAATCTCCATACTGGGGATAATTCTGGAACTCTCCTTCCCAGGACCTTGGGGGTGACCTCTGCTCACATTATTTTAATCGATATCATTGCACATCTTCATCTTGGGTCTCATGATTCCTCAAGAATCATTCCAGTCCACGCCAAGTTCACTGATATTACCCCTATAGACTTTGTCCTATCTTTCC